>NDXB01002807.1:0-17633 GCA_002631895.1 Agapornis roseicollis
ATTCCAGTGCCTCACCACCCTCACAGGAAAGAATTTCTTCCTTATATCCTATCTAAACCTCCCTTGTTTAAGTTTTAACCCATTACCCCTTGCCCTGTCACTACAGTCCCTAATGAAGAGTCCTTCCTCAGCATCCCTATAGGTCCCCTTCAGATACTGGAAGGCTGCTATGAGGTCTCCATGCAGCCTTCTCTTCTCCAGGCTAAACAGTCCCAATTTTCTGAGCCTGTCTTCCTATGGGAGGTGCTCAGTGGAAAAGACCGTGAAGGATCTGTTCGAGAAGGCAATAGTTCTGTGTTGATGTCAAGGATCCTTTTGGTTTTTCACCTTCCTTGACTCTTCCCTATTTTCATGGAAGGGTAAATATTGCCCAGTGAAGGCAATTAATTTTGGCAAGTGGCAATCTGAATATTTTCGAAGCCTCTGTACAGAAATCTGTAAGATTGATCTCATTTGAATTCCTCAGTCAGTGTTTTCCTTTTTACATTCAGAGCCCAAACCTGCATTTATAAACCAGGAACAAGTTCAGAAGGAGGTTAATGCTGTCCTGACAGAAAGTGCCACCCTCAGCTGTGAGGTAGCACAGGATGCAACTGAAGTGAAATGGTTCAAGGATGGAAAACTGCTCATTGCCTCCAGGAAATTCAAAATAGAATCTGTCGGCAAAACCCGGCGCCTTGTCATAGGGCAGCTGGAGAAGAAAGATGCTGGAGAATACATCTGTGAGGCTGCAGGCCAGAGGCTGACTTTCAAGGTGGAACCAACTGGTGAGTATTCACTTTGAGGCTCTAAGAAGAAATCTGTATGGCTTAGAAGAATGCTGGATATTCCCTACCCAGTGGCCATAGTGCAACCACCATTTTCCTTGGACCAACACCAATGAACCCCATCACACATTAATTCATGCTTTTTAGTCTACTGGTTTTGGCTATGGTTTCTGCTTATCTCCTTCATTGTTCCTCCCCATTGCCCAACTTGTTACAGTGGTGGGGAGCTGAAAGTAAGAGTAAGAAATCTTGAAGAGCAGCAATTGAGATATGAGAAAGGTGAGTAAGAAAAGCTGGTCTGCTGCTTGTGTGTTCACCAAAACTGTCTGGTTTTGTGGCCAACTGCCGTACAAGATAGAGAAGAAGCCAAAAGAAAGACAGTAGAGAAAGCAGAAAAGAAAAAAGACCATAAATTCAAGGTTAGCACATTAATATTTCTTTTTAATTTGATCTAAAATCCTAAAAATGGAAGAGGAAAGAATTACACAGGTCATCTTACTTCTGAGAAGTAAGGTTTTTGGTGCAGTAGGTAAAATGTATATTTGCATTTCCTTTCCTTTGCTTCTTTTCTAAGCAGAAGTTCGTGGTTGCATGATAGGTTATTTTCTTTCTTCCCCCTCAACAAACTATTACACTAGCCACAAATATTCAGCCATATTCCCTGAGTAATCATGAATTATGGATGAGCTGGTGTTATGAGTAAGAAAGAGAGTAATAGGAAAATGCTGTGTTAATGCTCGAAACCTTAAGTTGTTAATTTTCCTATTTTAATGACTTTCTTAGAACCAGAAGCTAAATTTGAAAATAAAGTTGTCCAGGAAGAGCCTCTCATTGTTCAAGAACATGAAAATATCACACTGACTACTTCAGTCACCCCTGAAACTGCTGCAGTAAGGTGGTTCAAGGATGGAACAGAAATCAAGGCGAACAAGAAATATGAGATCAAGAGTGAGGGTGCATCCAGGACCCTGACAGTGAACCTGGCTGAGAGTACAGACACTGCCATATACGCATGTCAGACAAAGAGTGACAAGCAAGAATTCAAAGTACAGGTGAAAGGTAAGTTGAGAGCATTACACAGGTCATGTCCCAACTCAACAGCTATGCTTCTCTCATGGTAGAGGTAAAGTACAAACTCTTTCAAAAACTGTCACAACCTCAAGGCTTGAATTACTCTTTCAGCTGCTGTGGCTGCTCTACCATAGGGCAGCAAAGTTCTTCTGCTCCAAAAACCCAGTTTTTGTCCTTTGCTGGCCACTCAGGGCGACAAGGAAGCCTGTGATGAGTGCTTCTCCTGGCATCTGCTTCCCAGTCTCATCATGCTGCTCTGCCTCCTCCTAATCACAGTAGCTGGGGCATGGCAGAGCCTTAGCTCTTCTCCACTGCTCACCAGCATGACAAAGCTGATGAGGATCTAGAGGGATGCTGTGTATGTGAGTTAGTCACAAGGGGGAATTGGACCTGAATTCTATCTTCCTCTTTTTGTGGGATGGTGCACCTGGGACACTATTCTTTAGTCAACACGAAGGCTATAAACTGACAAGAATAGTTGAGTACAGCTGATCCATGGGTGGGGATGAGAGGGTTGATGTCGAGAGCAAAGCTCTGCTTTCTTCTCATCAGACACTCACACTGGAGTTGTCAGCAGTTGAGATGCATTTGCTCAGCTCCCTTTGGTGTCATTGCAGAAACATAGTTTCTAATAGGTCATGATCTCTTAAAGTGTTCCTTCAAGAGGATAGAAATCACACCCTGGATTTCTCTGAGTCCATTGGCTCTGTCTCCAGTGATGGAAGAAACAAAGGTAGCTGGGGCTTATGTGTCTGTACAGATTTTCAGTCAGGCAAATCAGGCTCTGATGTAAAGCACCACATGTTCTCATGAGGTATATGATTAGAAAGGCAATACCTGATCATGTTTTAAGACACTGTTCTTGCTTTACATAATTCTAGTCATATTAGAATATCATACTAAAGGAATCTTCTTAAACTTAAACCTTTCTGGATTGTTTCTGCTTACCTTGATCCCCAAAAATCTTCTGGGGTTGTTTTATTTTTTTATTTTTTTTTTTTTAAGCTGGCTGGAACCAGTTTTTTTTAATTTTTTTTTTTTTTAAGCTGGCTGGAACCAGTTTTTTTTAATTTTTTTTTTTTTTAAGCTGGCTGGAACCAGTTTTTTTTAATTTTTTTTTTTTTTAAGCTGGCTGGAACCAGTTTCTTAGAACACATTTATTATCTTTTTCCTTTCTCATCGTTTTTCCTTCTTCTGGATCTCAGAAATCCCAGTGAAGTTTGCCAAAAAGCTTGAAGCTGTTAATGCAGAGATTGGAGGTAGCGTCACTTTGACCTGTGATGTGAGCCATGCCAAAGGGAGGGTGGTGTGGCGCAGGAACAAAGCAGAGATCAAGCCCAGCAAGCGTTTCCAGATTCATGAGGAGGGGGTCAAGCGTACTCTGACAATAACAGGGATCCGGGCTGAGGATGAGGGAGAATACTCCTGTGAGTCCAGAGATGACAAGAGCATCATTACCATCACCCCCAAAGGTATGTCTCCAATGATGACAGTGTAGAGGGGTCCTTGGGTTTTGTCCTCACCTATTACAACTCCGTGAAGCTGAGTTTTTTTCAATGTTTGTGCTGTCTGCTGTATTAACAGCAAAATACAAAACTCAGTGTCAGTGACTCTCTCAGTGTCAGTGAACTCTACTTGTGAAGAACATAATGATTTTGAGACATGCTGAGCTCAGGCCTCCTAATATGTGGGTAAATTGGCCTTCATATTGCATTTGCGGCTGGAGTTAAGTATCCCAAATTTAAGGTATGATTTTACCCCCTATTTTGTTGCCTCTCTTTTCTGGAATCTTCAGACACAAAAGTTAGACATGAGAAACATGATGATCCATTATTATGATCACTCACTCTAAATAAGAAATATTATTACTTCCAGTAAAATCATCAGAGCTTTTGGCTCTGTGAAGGTGTTAATGCCATGTCTCCTAAATGTTTTATTCCTATCGATCAGCTCCCAGAGTGGTGAAATTTGTTACCAGTCTCATCAGCGTGGTCTCTGAGGAAGGAAAAGAGGCTGTGTTCAAATGCACTGTCTCTCCCAGTGATGCTGTGGTCACTTGGCTCAGGAATGGTGTCAAGATCGAAGCCAGCAAGAAGTATGTGATTTCACATAAGGACACTAACCACAGCCTCACCATCACTGATCTGACACTGGAAGATGCAGCTGAAATCTCTGCTAATGCTGAGGGTGTAGAAAGCACAGCCAATCTCAGAGTCCGAGGTAAGAGGTGATCATGCCCCTGTCACTGGTGCTACAACCTACATTGTCATGTAGTCTTCCTTATGATTATGCTGGTAGGAAAATTCTGCTTTTATATCATGAAATGGGGAAGCCCAGAATGCATATGGACTGGAGAAACATGAGCCACTATTTAAATTTAATCTGAAAGCCTTTTTCTGGATCCTCTGCATTGTTACTAATATTTCTTTCCCTTTGACAGAGGCCCCGATTTCATTCAAGAAGAAACTGGAGCCCAAAACAGTTGCAGAGAAAGACACAGTGACCTTGGAGGTAGAACTGACCAAGCCTGCAGAGGTGAAGTGGATGAGGAACAACATTGTATTGAAGCCCAGTGAAAAAATAGAGATCAAAGCTGAGGGAACAAAACATATCCTGGTAGTTAAGGACATCTCCTTTGCAGACCGGGGCTTCTACTGCTGTGAGAGTCCTGATGACAAGACTCAAGCCAAGATCAATGTGGAAAGTAAGTTGAATGATTTCCAGTTCTATAAATACCCTGGATAAGGTTTGGAGGTGGATGATGGTCTCTTCTATTATCATAATGGCTACTGCCCAACCTACCTGCCATGGGGACAGAGGAACACAACCATGGGCTTGGCCACAAGTCAGATGACTGAGAGGAGGTGAAAGCAAGAGCAGTAAACAGAGAATGGCTGTCTGGTTCCTATTGCCTCCATCTCATCACATCAGCTCTCAGTCACGCTGTTGATCATTAAGCTTCTTAGCTGATTCTTCTCTTTCCTCTGAAATTTCTCACATTTCTTTCCTTTGTTTGTCTTTTAGCAAACCGTTCCCTCTTCAGCCACCCATTGCCTTAATTCTGCTAAACCACCTGCTTCAGAATATCTCTTTATACTCAGTCAGGGGTAAAAACCCTACAAGAACAAATCTTCTACTTGAGAGTGCTGCCCTTTCAACTAAGCTAATGGTGTCTCAGCTGTAGCCCTCTACTTCTGTCCTTTTTCCAGCATCTTTTTGTCATGATTGTTGCAGGATAGATGATGATAGGATTAAAGCACTTGAGGACTATCTAGTTTTGTGTGTAAAGCCCCTGCCACCAATTGGTACTGTGTATATCATACATAATAGGTAAGGAGGACTTGATAACAGATTTCAGGTAAATGAAATGTTGTTATAAAGTGGAAGGGAACAATCTGTTCTCCATGTGGAAATAATGATGGGAAATAATGGACTTCAATCACAAGAAAGATCCAGATTATACAATAAAAGAGGTTTTAATAGTTGGATGACTTAACAGTGTCTGGAGAGGTCTTGGAGCCCTTATCATGGGTTTAAGAAAATGTTAGTGAAATATCTGTTGCAATGATGTAGAGCTGAGTGTGTCCTAGAATGGGACAGAAGAGCAAGATGAATTTTCGAAGTCTTTCCAGCCTGATAAACTTGTGGTCTTCTGATGGAATGAAAGAAATCAGAAATTAATAACAGACTGCCTCATACAGAGCAGGGTTTGTCAAATCACATTCATGTACTCTAAGACAGTTTAATCTTCAAAATCTTCCTGGCTGACAGTTGTCAAAAAACACTGGTTTAGCATCCACACAGGGATCCATAACACACAGGGCAGTTATCACTTCTGTTAGTGGTCACTCATCTTTATTTCCAAACTGAATGGCTCTATCAAAACCCAAAAACTAGCACTGGCTATCAGCTTGTAGATTAGTCTTGGATTCATGAAGCCTTAATCTAGTTTATTACTTTCAGCTCCTTTTGTAGCTAACAGGAAGAAAAAACCTCCGGAGAGTGTTTAAAGATAATGAATTCAATTATCTTCTGGAGCATCTAAGATTCAAGGAACGTTGTATGATTATGATCATGATTTACAGCTAGATTCAGGTTTACTGATTGAGTTAAATCAGGTGAAGAGGGTCAGCAGAAGACAGAAATATAGCCTTTCCACAGTCACAGTGTGTTGGAAGAATGTGGTGCAGTTTGCTGCTCCATCCTCTTTTAAACATTGCGTTCCAAGGCATTTTTTTCAGACTCTGTGTGATACTAATTTTCCTTCCAGCAAGATGTTTCAGCAGTTAGTTGTAGATACAGTTACACCTGGTTTTAAGCACTGACTGTTGCTACAGCTAAGAGATAGAAATAAAAATGATGGAATAGTGTTTATATAGGAAGTAATTGGGTAGTCCAGATAACTGCCGACAGTGTTTTGTGTAAAGTGAGTTACGCAAGCATAAATGTGTATCTCCCTCTGGTTTATAAACTTCCTATTCTGATGGAGAGAGAGGATTTTGCTGTGTGCTTCCTAGGTAGCCAGCTGCATTCTCATCACTTGTGTTTAGTGTCACTGGAAAAAGTAGCTCTTCTGCTGATGAACTGCGATGGTTTCACAAAGTGATGGAAACTCATGGACCATGACCAAAAATAGGAGTCAGCTTGCTATAGCAGGGAATTCTTTTTGCATATGAATATTCAAGCCTTATTTAAGAGATGAAGCAGGAAAGGGGCCATATGCAAGAACCTCACTAGACTTACTGGATTCTGCATCCAAGTCCTTCAACTGAGGTGGCACTGAGCTCTCACTCTGCTTTACAGCAAAAGCAAGACTATAAAAGTAGAAGTCTAAAACTATGCTCCACTTTTTGGCATATAAGCAAATAACCTCTTTTTGGTAGACTGTGTAAGAGCTTACACTGAGGTCAGCAGAAGCTCTTTAAATGCTCACAGTCTGGGGAATTAAGCTACTATTATTTGATGCTCAGCTTTAGTCTAAGAAGCCTGATTTCAGAGGAGCTTTTTTAAAAAGGAAAACCACCAAGCTGGACTGATACTGTTTCCTTTGGGGTTGTTTTTGGAGCAAGGTAAATAATGAATAGCTGTGTGAAAATCTGTTGGTTTGCTCTGGTATAAAAGCTGCTTCATCAAAAGTTAAGCATCTGTAATGATCTTAAGATGCCAGGAGATCCAAAAAGCAACAGAGCTGCTCAAACCAACGACGTATCTATTATCTATTTTCAGTTGTGACCAACAGGAGGCGTTTGTGGAAGACTTAAGTCAGTCATGGGTAAAGAGATCCTTCCTCTGGTACACCTCTTAAGTGCTCATCAGGGAACAGCATAATTAGGTCAGTTAATTATAGTAGAAATTATACTGGGAACATGAGTAGGAAATTTCAAATCTCTTGATATAAAATATTGTCTATTAAAGGAAATCCTGTAAAAGCTACTGTTGCTGCTTCATGACAAGACTTTTGGAAAAAGTAGTTTGTTTTTTTTCCCAATGCTATGTACAGGTCCAGGTGAGGATATATCCAGGAGGCCACCTTCTGAGTTAGAAATCGCTATGCTATTTAGTTAATGCTTTTGCAAGTCCCTTTCATAATCTCTTTGGAATAATTTTAGTTTGATCTTTGGTCCATTCACTGTTTGAGTGGTTGGAGTGTCTACCAACTTAAGGGAAAGGTTAGACGGTAACAGGTCTAAACTGAACATGATGTGTTCAGTTTAAAGGATAAGGTCCCTTGGGGGGATAGGGACTGGCCACAAAATCAGATCAGAAATCAGGGGCTGATGCAGCTTCTAAAGAGAAAAGCCAGGAGAGCTTGTGTTTAAGTTTTCAAAGCAAAGAATAAGCTGCTGGAAGTGTCCGTACATCCATAATTTGTCTGGTTAAGACGTGTTCTTGGTGCAAATTTGAGTTTAAGTGGTTGTGACCTTGGAGAAGACCATGAGAGGGCAATCAGTGTGTTTTCCTTGAGAGAAGAATTACACAGGATCCTGCAAAGGATGTGTGCGTTCCTTCCTAAAGGTGCTATGAGGTATAACAAGCAACAGGGGGGGACACAAAAAAATATAAGGAGGTGGCATTGCATGGAGTCTGCTGCCACCCTCCTGGAGATAGCCATACTGTGCTGCTTTCTATCCAGTTTGCTGGTAAGGCCACAGTGTATTCACGTCATCTCTGTGGGACCTTTGGAGAAATAGTTTGTGCCCTGTTGTCACCATGTAGTGTAAGGACAGGTGCCAATAGGAGATACTTGAGCTTCAGAGAGGCTGTGGTGCCATCAGCTCAGGAGCTGGGTCTATACCATGACCACAGAACAGAGCCCACAGCCCACTCCTGCTGATGTTTGCATTCAGATTCTGGCTGAGTAGGGATTATCTCTGTTAAACATGCAGTAGGAAGGTCAAAATAGGAGACTTATAGAGAATTATTGCGAATTTATGGGTCTGTAGAGATCTTTTGTTCGGTTGTTTGTTTTATAATTGTCAACTGAATTTGTTTTAAGGGTGAGAAAACTTTAGCAATAAATGCGTTTTACTGGCTGATGGAATATTAATGTCTTGTACTAGCAACAGATAATATTCATTCAAAACAGATGCTGTGAGGGGTCACCACACTTCACACCATGTCATGGGTTAGTTTTTGTTTGGGTTTTTTATTTTTCCTTTTACCAAAAGCTTTTTCTTCTTCCTATTTCCCTCTCTGCCCTTTTTTGTCCTAGTTGAAGAACTGTACCATGTTGTTTATTCCTATATGTTCTATTAGTGATCATCTTTCTCTTGAACCATACCTAAAGTATTTTCAGCAACATCTCTCTTGTACAGCACAGGGATGTGTAAGTAATAAGTGCTATCTTATTCTGGAGTGTTTCTGCCTAATGGTTATTGGTGACCACCTCACGCAGCACAGGAGTGTCTCTAGTCCTCTTTGTGTGTGTGTACAACTTCAGAGCTTATTTCTGGTCTAGACAGTGAGTGTGGTGGACCTTGCTAGAAAAAGGGACAATTTGCCCTTTCTCTACAATGTTTGCTTGACTTGTTTGTCCTAGCTGAAAACACCCATTTTAAGAATAGCAGCCATGCAAGCAGTATAGCCACAGACAAGTTTTATTTTCTGCAATGGTGGCTGTTTAACTAGCAGATACCAATTAATTGGCAGGTAGCTGCCTAAGAAACAGGGAATGAACCTGTTTTGGAAGTCCTCAGGCTATTTCACAGCTATCGGTGTGAGATCTCCAACCTGCCTGTGTTTGTTTTCCAGTGAGGCAGATCAAGCTGGTGAAAGGTCTTCAGCACTTGGAAGTCTCTGAGAAAGGGACTGTCACCTTCGAAGTGGAGGTATCACATGAGGATGTGGAAGGGACCTGGCAGAAGGATGGCGTTCGGCTGAACCCTGCATCGAATATCAATATTGGTGTTCTGGGGAGGAAACATTCACTGACTCTTTCTTCGGTGACTCTTGAAGATGCAGGACTCATCTCCTTCAAAGCAGAAGGCATTTTTTCATCAGGAAGGCTCACTGTGACAGGTACACGGACCCAAAAATCTCAGGCCCTGGTTGGTGTGGGGCATGGCTGTCTTCTCCTGTCCCAGAGAGCAAGCTTCTAAGGCAGCAAACTTTCCTGGTAACTGCAAGGGATCTTAAGCAGTAGACTATCATCAGTAAGGCATCCTTCTAATGTCAACAGGATTATTGTAACATCATTGTCCATAGAACAACTCGTGATAATGTGATCAAAACAATGTGATTTTGTTTGCACAAACATTATTAAGCATGGAAGCTAGGCTCTGACTATATCCATCATTGCTTGTGCCAGATGGTCCAGGAGACCTAATTCCCCACTAACTGGACTTCCTTTTCTTTTGCAGAATTGCCTGCAAGAATCAGCAAGCCTTTGGTAGACATCAGTGTAACTCAGAAGGACAAAGTCACGTTTGAGTGTGAGCTGTCCAAGCCCAATGGGGTTGTTAAGTGGTTCAAGGTAAAGCACTTAATGTAGAGTGGTATTTTAATTTCTAACTTCTCTGGAAGGGAATGGGAGCCTTTGATTTCACTTCCATGGGGTGTGAGTCTCCACCTTTGCTATACAGCTCTTAGCACTACTCTTTTGTCCCTATATTCATTTACTTGACCAGTTCATCGTTGTTGTTTATTTACTGGGTGTGTTTATTGGATTGAAAGTTAATGTTTTCTATTCTTGGGATCTTGAGCTTCATGCCTAGCAGTTCTCACTCAGGATTTAGAGCCTCACTGGGAACTGTTGTTTAAGTTGAAGTCTCAATTGCTTTTACACCTGATAGTCATTTTGTGGATCACCTTAGGCATTTCATGTGCCTTCCTTTGGGCTCAGCTGATACTTCCCTTAAATGGGGATAACAGCATTTCTTAAAGGTAATGTCTGAAGGGGCTTATTGCTGACCCTTTATAGTGCCTTAAACCTTCAAACAGGTGTCTAAGGTCAACCAAAAGTTGTGTATGTTCTTCAGCCATTCCTACTTCATGAAAACTTTGCACCATACTTAAATTTCAGCATATGTTCCAATAAGCGCGATTCCGTTAAGTCCAATGAGACAGGTGAATTAAGTACAGATCTGAATGTTTGTTTTTTCACTGCAGACACAGAACAGCTGACAGTTATATGGTTTGGCTTTTTCCTTTCTAGGATGGGAAGGAGCTCCGGCAAAGTAAAAAAGTGGGGATTATTTCCCAGGGAACTAAGAGAAGCCTTATTATTCACAAGTGTGAATATGAAGACCAGGGAACCTATACATGTGAAGTAGCTGAAGAGAAGACATCAGCTACGCTAAAGGTTCATGGTATGTTTCACTGAAGCAGGACATTGCATCTACTGGCATGTTTTTGACTACACAGTGAGAAATGCTTTGTGGACAGTTCATGTACCTCACAATTACTCATTTTAGTCAACTTAATCTTCTTAGTGAGAAAGTGCTGGCAGAGCTGTCCAGTGCTTGCTCTGTCCTTAGAGGAGCATTTGGAAGAGATGATAACTTAGTTTTTCCATTTTTCATAAGTGATTTCTGTTCTCTGGAGTTTGAGTGGCATTTCTAGATTGTCAAGTTAGCAAACACCAAATAACCTGACACAGAGCAGGTTTATAATGGCTGGTGCTGACATGGTTTGATTTAGGTTTTGCTATTGTCACAGGAGGACTTTGCCTGAATAAGGACTGGACAAGCCTTGGGTATGATTTCAGGAATTGCTCTAATTTTTATGTTGTAAATCCTAAGGAAAGGATTGTGATTTCTAACTCTACGTCTCCTCTTTATGCTCAAGTCAGTTTTTTCCTTTGTGTGTTGTACTGTGCAACTGGAGAAGCATCAGACATACTTTGTGACCAGGTTCTGAAGGACCAGAGAGAAACTAGTGCTAAGGGCCAGATTCTGGACAGGTCTGCTGTGCTCTGCAGCTGATTTTTTTTTTGGACAGAACATCTGAAGACAGACCAGCTTTTATTGCTTACTAGATGCTGTCCTCATGTGGCCGTTTGGGTTCAGCAACATCTTCATGAACATCTGTCCTGTTCAACTGCTCTGTTGGACTCCCCCTTTTCCCCCTGATGTTGTGATTGGGACAGGGTTGCTGTTTGAAAGCTGGCTGGTTTTCATTTGAACTCTGCTGCTGAGGCTAAACTGAAGTATATCAACGGGTTGCTTTTCAAAAGGAAAGGGCTGCAACAGAATGAAAATATGGGTCAGTTCTTGCATAAATTAGTGCAAAATTGCAAATTTAAAGAGGTTTGTACTAAGTTCAGGGGACTCTGGGTAAAAGGTATCTCCTTTTTAAACATGTGGCAGAGAGTGTAGACTTCTGTTTAGTTTTCATTGGTAGATTTTCTTATTTAATGTGTTTAACTTCTTTTAAAGCCTGCATGAAGTTCTGGCATCCATAAAACACTTTCACAATGAGCTCCACTATAGCTTGTAATTTTACCTGTAGGTTCAAGCAAAATAAATGTACTTACTGTGCTGAAGAAAGAAACTACTCAGGGAGGGAAATTGATCTAGAATAAAACACAATCCCTGCTTTTTTTTCCATGCAAGTATGCAGAAGGTAAACATACCACAGTCAGTTATGGAGAAATCCCAAATAAATGTTTGCCTCCATGATTTCACAGCCCGAGATATCAAGATTGTTAAACCACTGGAAGATGTGGAAGTGAATGAATTCGAGAGTGCATCTTTCGTCTGTGAGATTTCACACGATGAGGTCCAAACTCAGTGGTACAAAAATGACAACAAGCTGAAGGCTGCTGACAATATTAAAATGCGTCAAGATGGTAAGATGAAAAAGGGGGATCTCATTCTTGAATGGGGATGGGTTGGAGTAGGTGCTGGTATGGGAAACTAGCCAGAGAGATCTGACCTCCAAAAACAAGTTAAAAAGGTTCAGTAGAGAGTTCCACTTCTTTTCCATGGCTGCAGCTGGACTGGGATAGTGACATGGTGGTAACTTTAATAAGGCAAGTTTTGTGTCATCCTGCCATCCCGTGCTGCCAGCAGTGAGGTAGGAATTTCTGTCATCTGGCAATGGGTGGGATCCTTCTGTTGCAAGTACTGTCCCGATGGCAGTGAGGGTCACATTCTACCAGTCCTTGGAGGGGCTGACATTGGGTTATTCTTTGATGCAGGGATGTAGACATAGGGGAATGGTAGGACTTATTGCCATGAGAGTGGGTGGTGATGCTGAAACCAGATGGGTGGTGCTCAACCTGGCAAAGTGTCTTGGAGAGTGAAGCTGTTTGCTTGGGTGAAACTACGTCTGGTTGTGTATCTCTTCTCAGGAAAGACCTATTCACTGACTTACACGTGCGTCCAAGTCAAAGATGCAGCAGAAATCAAATTTGTAGCAGAAAAGGCAGAATCTCGTGCTCAGCTTACAGTAAAAGGTAATTGCATCTTTCATGCTAATACTGCTTATGCTCTTATAAGTCACAAACCAAACAACTCCCCTCAATTTTAAAGTGAAGAAGGTTAACCAACACCTAGAGCTTTCAGGGAAAGCAAAAGCTCCTGCCTATCCTACTGCATGTTAAATATCAGCCTGGCAATTTGCTTTTGCTAAATAACACAGTTTATTTTATCAGGAAGTTGGTTTTTTACCTAAGGTGTTAAAAGTCATGTTTGAACTTCAAGAGACAAAAAGCTGTAGCTTGAATTTCTCCTGCATTTCCTCTTTCTGGTGTATGTTTAAAAAGAGCACAACATTTTTTGTTCTTATTTTTGGCTTTGGTGTTAAACAGTGTGGTAGAGGCAGAGAGAAGGAAGATGTTTGAATTAAAACACTGAGGAGCTCAGAATATCCAAGATCAGTCCTTGCCATAACACTGCTGTGTAGTGTTGAGTAAATTGCCTATTATCTCTACAGTTCAGTCACTCAAGTGGTGAAAGATGGCTAAAAATTTTCCTTGTGTACTTGCTGTGTGTTAGCTGAGTGCTTAGCACGGTGAGGATTCCTGTCATCATCCAGATAACTGAGCATAAAAGAAATACAACTAATGGAGGTTTTGATTGGCACCTTTCATGGAAACTGTACCGTTTATTCCATCTTTTTTTTTACTACTTTCAGAGCTGCCTGTGAAAATTGTGAAGCCTCTGCGAGATAAGATTGTTCTTGAAAAACATCGGGGATTCCTGGAGTGCCAGGTGTCTCGTGCCAATGCCAAAGTTCGATGGTATAAAAAGGATGTTGAAATTCACCCTAGTGACAAATATGAATTCGTGAGCGATGATGTCTATCGGAAACTCATCATCAACAATGCAGATTATGAAGATGAGGATGTATACACTTGCGATGCCTTTGATGACAAAAGCAGTGCTAATTTCTTTGTTGAAGGTAGCAAACTTTTTTTCCCTATAGGATGCACTGGAAGGAGGATTGACCAATTCAAAAGCCCTTGTCATTTACTTTGAAAAAAAAAAAAAAAAACCACTTTAAAAGTATTTTGATTTAATGTTGATTTATTCTGGTGTCCATTGGTAATGAATCCTTTCAGAATTATAAATCAGGGACGTCCAGGAAAATGAATATCTAGATAGTTTCATAAGGAAAGTGGTGAAATTCCTGTTCCAGAGAAGTTTACAAAATGTATTGAAGACAGTTTGTTGCAGAAAGTTGCAGTAGCTTGCCAAAAGCTTTTCTACTGTAAACACCTGTATTCAAATGAACCTTGTTTTCTATTTTATAGTGCCAAGTGTTTGATAAAGGATAGGAAGGTGGCATTAGAAATAGGACTGTAAATCAGGAGATGGAGATTCTTTTGAGGCAGTGTCACAGTCTCAATGTCTGACCTATGACCAGCAGTATATATTTGACTTTATATTAAAAAGGCTGTTTTAGGGCCTTTCAAGCTAATAAGTTCAGTATCCAAATGCAGAAAAGGTGGCATGAGCTTGTGGGTTGATAATGGCAAAGTTCCTTTGTGATTCATAAATCTCTGCTTTCTCATTCTATCCAGAGCAAGCCATTAATATTGTAAAGGAGCTGTGTGATGAAGATGTGACTGAGCCCGAAGAAGCCAATTTTGAATGCGAGATATCCATTCCATCTGTGAAGCCCCCCAAATGGTATCTACGTGGAGAAGTCTTACAGGCAGGCAGAAACTTTATCATGCATCAAGGAGGTACCATCCACAAGCTGACAATACTGAAAACAAGTACTGATATGACAGGCGTCGTTCAGTTCTCCATTGGCAAATCAAAATCCACAGCAAACCTGCTTGTCAGAGGTAATGTCATACACCCTGGCTTGATTTATATCATGAAAGACGCTCCTTCCTATAGTCCCTGCAAAAGAATTTTTCATACCTACTGTCTAATGTGGAGGGTCTACTGGGTGGTGTCTTCCAGGCTGTGTACCTGGAAGATCTGCTTAGTTCCTAATTACAAAATGGTGGGGGCAACGTTGGATGCACTCAATGCAACAACAGTGTCTTAGGAAGGGATCTCATTAAATGACTCTGGTGTGTCTGGTATACAAATCTATTGAGCTAGAATTAATTTTTGGTTTATTTTTTTCTTCTTGACTTTACCAAAGAGCACAATGTAGATGAAATTTGCCAGGGGAGTTTGTTTCTGAACTAGACAAGTTTGATAGCTCATTTACTTAATTCACTTTGTCATTGACTTGATCTGGGACAAAGCTTCAGGGCTTTTTATCTTCCACTGTCACCATAGTAAAAATCTCCAATCATGTCCTGAAGTCCTGGTTTTGTTTTTAATTTGCCCTTACCTGAATAAAAGCTTCAATAAGAGAACAATTCAGTAAGCACTGAACAGAACTAGACCATGCATTTGGTAGTTAATATACAGCATTGTCTTATAGAAAACAGCATTTCCTACGGATTGTCATGCCATTTTAACTTCAAAGCACATCAGCATCATAAGAGAAACTTGTACAATCTGAGCAGTTCATAAAGCAGTTGTGAATGACATGCATGAAATTCATTGGCATGATTAGAAACAGATTATAAACTTTTCTTCAGATTGATCCTTTCTTCTTTCCCAACCCTGCTTTGCAGATTACCACATCCAGATCACCAGGAAGATGGAGGACAAGACAGCTCTGGAGCGCCATTCAGTCATCCTGTCTTGCGACTTCAGGCCTTCTCCAAAGGTTGTGAAATGGTTCAAGGGCTGTGAGCTCATTGAGCCCTCTGAGAAGTTCAAAATCAAGCGGGAGGAGTATTCAGCAGAGCTCAAGATTTTGAAGGTGAAACCTGAAGATGCTGGTGTATACAAGTGCAGGGCTGGAAGTGCAGAGACTGAAGCCACACTCACTGTTGAAGGTAGGAGTGGCTTGCAACAGTGGGAGCTTGCCTGTTGCATGTCTGTATAGTTCAGTATTTTACTCTGGTTTTCTCTTCTTGAGTAGAGGTAGATTCCCACAGTTACCTTCTGCTAATTTTATATATATGCAGTATCACAAGAGAACTGATTGTATTATGCACTGTGCTGATACTCCAGCGCTTGTCATGAAGTAGGAAATGCAGGCAGAAGCACACCATCTGGGTAGAGGCAGAAATTCATGCATCTTTTTCAAGACACATTATTTTTCATTTTATCCAAGGAACTAGAACTCTGGTCCTTCCACTTAAAAATGTCCCTTATGTTAAACTGTTAGAGGCTTCTGATTCTGGTGCTCTTGGTTGTGGTTTTCATTTCCTGACCACTGTGTCAGCTTTTATAGCTGCTATATGCTTGTCATTCATAACGATATTCTACCTCATCTGGGTATGGAACTATTTTTAGACAATTCTTCACCCCTGGTAAAACTGCAAGAAAAGATGTTTACTGTGTCACTTTCAGTAAGACTTGGAGGTGAGCCATAGAATCATTTCTGGAAGTCCAGAGAGCAGCCTTTGGTAATGATTTGGTGTTGCAGAGGTTCATCCAAATGACAAAATTATGTAATACTCTTAAACCCTCCTCTGAGTTAGCAAGCCCTTGAGGAACAGCATTTCAGGAGCAGACTAGCTGTAAAGAGAAACCTCTGGCCAAAGACTGAGAAAGAAAAGAATTTAATTCATATTGCTCCCTAAACCTCAATGAGCTGCTTAATCTGTTACTCTTTGTATCCAAAGCCATTGTCTTCATCGCGTCCTCTGTGTCACAGTTTCCCTGGAAATAAGTTGGGGACGATTTAGTTAGAATGTGTTTGTGTGTGTGCAGTGGCTAGCACACAGGGATGAGTGAATACTGTAATAAACTCTAAACACTATGAAATTTGTTTCTGGTAACAATACTGATGTATGGTAACAGTGGTGATGGTGCACCTTGGTTTTCTACAGCCCGCAATGTACAAGTACGCAAACACCTGCAGGACGTGGAAATTGAAGAGGAGAGCTCTGCTGTCTTCTCCTGTGAGCTTTCCCATGATGACGAGGATGTGGAATGGTTTCTCAATGACACCCTCCTCTACACCAACAATTTCAATGACATCAGGAACATTGGCAATTGCTACACGCTGACAATGAAGCAGGTGAAGCCTGAGGATGCTGGCACAGTGACAATGAAGTCAGACAAAGTGACAGAGAGTGTGCGTCTGAAGGTGATAGGTGGGTTGTGATTACACTCCTCCTGAGTCTGAATAAGAGATGTAAAGGAGATATTATTTACCATATCAACGCAGCAAACCTGCTCATGAGCTTCACCTCTCTGGGGCCAAGCAGTAGGTGTATAGGGGCTTTCTTCCAGTGTACATTTCTACCACAGCTGATGATTTTTCTAAGGAAGATTGTTTTGGTATTCTACCAACTATGTCCATAACTGTTTATAATCCTTTTAATTATCAGGATAGTCTCAAGAGCAATTTCCTTTGCTTGTTTGTCTCTTCAATAGTGTATAGTCTATAAACTTGTTCTAAAGATTTTTGGCTGCAGGAACCTGAGCTTCAGTTTACCTCTAAGGGTAGGGCACACCTTTAGGTAATCAATTCTGGAGCTGGACTCCGGCAGCAAAGACAAGGCAATTTGCTGCTGTCCTTCATATGTCTTGAAGTTCTGTCACATAATTGAGTAGCTGTGGTTTCACATGTTCTTCTGCACTCTCAGCAAGTTTGCAGATAACACCAAGCTGAGTGTTGCAGTTGACACACCTGATGGTGCTTGGAGAATCATCTGTCTTATTTCCATTGCATTTTTTCTCCTGATCATGCCTAATTTCTTCTTTGCAGAGTATCTGAATAATTTAACTCTTTTACTCTATCCACTCAGAGAGTCTGAAGGATTTCCTCTTCTTTTTTTTTTTTTTTTTTTTTTTTATTTTTTGTCAAAAATTCCTTTTTTTA
>NDXB01002807.1:17727-74500 GCA_002631895.1 Agapornis roseicollis
TTTTTTTTTTTTTTTTTTTTCTCATATCTGGTCAAAAATCCCCTTTATAAATATCTTCTCTGTCAAATGTATTTTAGACAATGGGAATCAATAAGTCAAAAAGGCAAGAGGAAAAATGTTCATGAGAGCAAAGACTGCAGCGTATCTTTTTATTGCTGTTCCTACTGAATAAATTGTTCATTGTGAAAAAGACAGTGCCAGCTCTCTGGCTTTAAAAGACCTACATCCCAATTACTTTCCTTTGCACATATTTCCTCTAACCACCTGACCCGTCTCCACATGCAAATTGCTGCAAGGAGAAGGAATGTTCCCAGAGAAAATCTGCTCCTTCACAATGCAGACAAGGACTTCCTTAAATGTAGTCTATCTTGTTGAGTAGCTATTTCATAAAAGCTGTCCTTCTGGCCTTTGCAAGGCCATATATGCCACCTCCAATCGCCATTCCCTGTGATGGGATCTCATGTCCCTGACAGATGCCCAGCACAGTTTAAAAAAGAGTTATTGCAATCTCACAGGTGCACAGTCAAAAGAGGGACCATAATTACAGTACTGAATATCACAATCCATGATACACAGTATGGGCTGCCTCTCTCCTTTCTTGCATCCTCCCATTAAAAATTCTGATTTCCTTAAAACCCGTGCCATTCATAAGGTGTGAGACTGTTTTAGGTTCTGTATTGGTATCAGCAGCATTGACGAAGGTTTATTTAAGCTCTTTCTTTTTAAATATTTGCTATCAACTGAAAATATCTTGATTTAAATATCCTGGTTATTCTGTTTTGCCCATTAAACTTCAGAGAAGCCTGCTGTCTTCATGAAATCATTGGACGATGTTTTTGGTGAGGAGCGAGGTATGATTAAACTGGAATGTGAAGTCTCTAAAGAGAAGGTCAAACCTGTTTGGAAAAAGGATGGTGTGAAGCTCACGTCTGATAACAAGTATGAGCAGTTGCAGTCTGGGAAGACCCTGAGCCTCCTTATCCATGACCTTGAAAAGACAGATGCAGGTTTATACACCTGTGATATTGGCACTGATGTTGCCAAGTCAAAGGTCAGCGTTCAGGGTAAGTATTGTAGATGATGGCTGGTCAAGGGATGCTGTAAATATGAGTGGGCTTGAGCACTTGGTCTCACCCCTATTTTTCCATTAGCTTCATGTAACATGGTGATGTCTGTTACTCTTTGATGGAAGTATATATGGTGTTTAATGAGAATCACCTCTCAAGAATATACTGTTTCCTTTCTGAACACTCCTAAGGTGCAGAAATCCTCCTAGAAGAGTGAATAATTTCTAAACCAAACCAACCAACCAAACAAACAAAATTTCAAGCAAACAAACAATAAACCAACAAAAAAAAAAAAAAAAAAAAACCAAAACCCAAACAAACTCCAAGTGGCTTGTGTTTCACATTTTAAGCCATTAGCTTAGAGCAGTGTCTTAAAGCCACTGTTGTGAGAACACAAAAGTAGAGCAACACTGTCTATTGAAGAGCCCAGCAGTTCAGCCTGTCCTCTAATCCTTGCGGCTGCTTGAAGGACAGAGAATTGTTCATGGCTTTCAAATTGAGACAAATTTTGAATTTGCCGGATTTGAACACGAAGGGGCAATGGTGGTAACAAGCTAATAAACATCCTGTTTCTTGTATCAGCATGGAGAATAACCTCACACAACATCCCGAAGGTTTCCTCTCTGGCAGCTTTTCTCCCTTCTAGCTCATTGAATCTTGAGTTTCTCCACTGAGCAAGCTCTTCTTCATGCAGGCCTTCCAGAGCAAAGCCAAGAGATTTGCATGTCCCCTTTCCTATAGCTTTGTGGTGACTGAGTGGACATCTTAGAAATCCTTCCCATGCCAAATACCTCTGTAAGGAGTGCAGTGCTGTCCTGCCAATCCAGTAGATAAACCAGTATGAGTTAAAATGTTGATACTCATGTCAATCATAGAAGTCTTTTCTCCTTCTATTAACCTACATTTTGTTTTCAAGAACTGAACATTGGCATCACCAAACGGCTGAAGAACACTGAAATCCAAGAGGGAGAAGATTGCACTTTTGAATGTGTTCTGTCCCATGAAAGCATTGATGACTTCAACTGGACACTGAATGGGAAAAAAGTGGAAAGTGGAGGGCGATTTAAAGCCTCTAACATGGGTCGAAAATACACACTAAATATCAAAAGTGTGATGCTTGATGATGCTGGGGAAGTAATTTTTACTGCCCGTGGTCTAACTTCCAAGGCTTCTCTGGTTGTGAAAGGTAATGAGATCAGAAAGATCTCATTAATTTCTTGGTTTAATTTCTTGGGTGTCTTTTCATAAGGTGTCCGTAAACCTTAAAGGAAAACTCTTGTTATGATTAAAGTGAATAGAAGCTTTTCCTGTGAGCCTTGAAGCACTGAGATTTATTTATTTTTCCTTAAAAACAAGTGCAAGGCTGAAACCTTTTATAGATATTTGAGAATGGCAAAATACACTGGGTAGTGTAATTGTACCGGCAATTACCACACAGACTCTGTGCATCAGATACAATCACCCAAGGCTCCCCAGGTAGTTAGTGGAGAGAAGAAATAGGTAATTTTCAGACATAGTTCATCATCCACAGTTAAACCTATTTAGGACAAAATAAATTGTTCCTTGAACTCTGTTACCTGCACTTAGCAGATTGCTTCTGGCTGTATAGCAGCCCTGGGTTGAGTGCCTCTGCTCTCTACAGTGTAGATGTAGATTCAGTGAGATAGATCTCACCATAACTGCATACCTATAATAACTTCAATGATGATGAAATGGCATCACCTGAAATTAATGACATAGGACAAGTCTTCAGTTTCTGTGATCAATCATAATATGCACTGAGACCTCATAACAGCAATTACTATCTACTAAAAAGCAAGACTGTTTATCCCCTCCCTTTCCTAACACAAAATGGATCACTCATTGGGGATGTGAAAACTTGCTGGATATTTGAATTGCAAAAAGCCCAGACATACAGTGAGTATGATTTTTATTCACAAGTGCCTTTTTTGTTTGTTTGTTTGTTTTCCCCCTTTCTTCCCTTCAGAAAAACCCACTGAGGTTACAAAACAGCTGGAGGATAAAACAGCAGCAGCAGGGCAGGACATCAGCCTGAGTTGTGAATTGTCAAAACCTGATATGAACATCAGGTGGTACAAGGATGGCAAAGCAATCCGAAAAAGTCAGAAATACGACTTGCACCAAGAGGGAACACGGGCTATTCTGATCATTCATGACTCCACAGTCAAGGACAGTGGGGAGTACACTTGTGAGACAGAGGCCTCTAAAACAAAAGCCAGGGTCACTGTTCAAGGTCAGTTGAAGCTTGCATAGGACTGGTAAAAAAGGTAGAGTAAATATCTAAAACCTGTGGGAAATGATCCTGTTTCGGGAGATAGAAGAGAAGAATAAGTTTTAGTTTTCTAAAACATCATAGATTAAAAACCTTTTTAAAAAAAAACAACTCTGGGAAAACACCTTGTAGTTCCTGAAGAATCTTATGTGTGCTCTCTCTTTCTCTTCTTCCAGAAAAACCCAATTATTTTGTCAAAGAGCTTTCAGATCTGAAAGTTGATGAAAGTGGAACTGCAGTCTTTGTGTGTCAGAGTGAGAAAGCTGCATCCTCGGTGGTCTGGCGGAAAGGCATGGCTGAACTCAGGGCTGGCAGGAAATACGAGATCACACAGAAAGGACAAGTCCTGCAGCTGACCATAAAAAACTTGGAGAAAAGTGACAGTGACACTTACACCTGCGACATTGGTGATGCCCAGTCCAGGGCCAAGCTAGTCGTGCAAGGTATGCGTGGAGGAATGTGTTTGTACATCCTCTTCCTCCAGCAGAAAACATCATATGTGTACACAGATCTATTTCTCAGCATATGGGTAACAAGTCCACTGATTTCTGGCTCTGTCTCATTCATGATCTATGTACACTGCACAGAACATGAGGACAAAACCATAGGAATATGCAGAGCAATTTATCAGTTTGAAGCAATTACACATGAAGTACTTTGGGTATGATATAAAGTCGAAAATACTGATGCGAGGAGAGGCTGGTGTTCCTGTGTGAAGATATGATAGATGTAAGTCAGACTGCCTGCTATTAGATGAAGGAAAAATTATTCTGCCTCTAGGCTTTTCTCCATGTCTCTTGATGCCTCTTTTTTTTTAGTAGTTCTTAAGATGGGATGGGTAAATGAGCGGTCCAGGGATCTTTAAGCACTTGATGTCCCTCTGCACCTTAGAGATGAAGGGTACAATGCAATCTACAGCTGAAAGGTATATCCCAACAGCTTTTAACTGAAGCTATGGGTGGCAAATGAGCTGTGGTGGCCACTGTTAACAGCAGGGCAGTGTTTAAGGGAAGAGAGTGAGGTTTGGTTGATACAGTTCCTCACAGTTCCCTCACTGGAGCCCCAGCTGGGAGAAACCATTGACCCGAAATTGATGAAACAGTGAAGAGAATAGTAGGAACAAGTCAAGGATAGTCACATGGAGATGCAGTGGTGGTCTCCACTTATTCATTGTTGGTTATTAAAAACTAGGGGGTAAAGGCAGGCTCTTCCACCTCTGATCATCTGATAGAACAGCCTTGTGAAACAAAGAAGTGTGCTTAATCCCCATCATGGTCTCAGGATCTGAATTCTCTGTAAGGTTTCTAATACCAGCTTTTCTGAGTGGAAAAAAATGACTGTCTGAAACAAAACTCAAGATAAAAGTAAAAAAACCTCTGTACTGGTTTTGCAAGTAGGAGCAACATCAGATTTATCTTTGTATGCAGTGATAGCTTTATTTTATTTATTTATTAATGATTAAGTTATTTATTTATTAATAATTAAGTGTACATCTATATCTATACAGGTAGGTTTTGGGGGCTATTGTTTTGCTTCTTTTTACTAAAGCTGCAATCAGACACTCTCTCCACTTCCCACCATATTTATTGTTGAACTAAGCTCAAAGATGGTGGGGCTGGGTGCTCCTATCCCATAGGAAGCAAGTTACGTTTGCTCTAGAAAAACAGAGGGGTTGTCACAGGAGAGATGCTTGGTAATGTTTAAAGCCCAGTAATGCTGTTATTTCAGCATCCTTTCAGTCTTTACAGGTAGTGTCACTAGAGAAACTCTTCAACATTGGATTTGTGTTGTACTGGCTAGTTGTTCTGCTATGTGTTCTGGTGCTTTAAAGTTGTCTTCATCCTGTTTTGGTGTGTGTCCTGTATAAATTGTCTTCCTGTGAATGGTTTTTGTGTTCAGTTACAGGAATTGTGTTTCAGTCTTCCGTATCATGAATGTATTTCTTTCTTGAAATACTTGCATGGGAAATCTCAGAGTTTTCCATGTTGATTTTCATGCTAGAAACTGAAGAATCCAGTAATTGATATATCTATGTTCCTTTCAGGACAGAAAGTGCTAATAACAGAAGACCTGGAAGATGTCACTGTGTTAGAAGGAGAATCTGCCATGTTCAAATGCAGAATTTCTCCTGTAGACTATAGCAAAGTGCAGTGGTTTTTGGATAAAACCCCGCTCCATACCAATGAACTTAATGACATCCAGTCTCAGCCTGGTGGATATCACTTGCTAACATTGAAAAAACTGTCACTGAAGGACTCGGGGGTCATTACATTTGAAGCTGGTGATAAGAAAACATCTGCCAGTTTGGTTGTTAAAGGTAATTTCATCATAAAAACTGCAGGAGAGGAAAGAATAAGTAGAAATAGGCATGGGTTAAGTTGGGTAGGTCAAAAAAAGAACAAAAAATCTATAGGTTTAGTCATATCATATGTATACTGTATATGTTCAAGAATAGCATTACTTATATAATGAAGCTACAGCTATTACCAAAATCAGGGTTTGGTCTCCTGATTGATTGGACTTTTGTGAATTTAAAAGCATTGAGCCGGGGGGATAAGATCTACCTTAGCCAATTTGGCTATTGGTATCTAGCTTAGGCTACTTCTATAAACTGTGTAGAAAGACAAGCACTTCCAGAGAGCTGTTAATCTTCTCTGTCTTAATAGACTAATTTGGAAGTGAATATCTGGTCTCTGAAGGCATCTGTCCTCTTGTACCCTACATGACCAGTCTGAGCTATCTGCCTTGTTTTTGGAGAGTACTGTTGAGATGAGACCTGGTTTAGGTAACTGGCATTGAGAAAGCTGTATTTCAACACTTCATGCAGAATGGACTTTTCTGTGTTCAGTCAGAAGGTTCAAACTAATCGGCTCACAATGAAAAGGCCTTAGGAGCATCATGGTTTCACCTTGCTCCTATTTAGTGAAATGTGAGAGAGGTCTTATTTATGTTCCTCAACAGGAATATTGCCTTGTTGGTTTCTCTCTGATGACATTGGGTATTTACTAAGCAACACTTTATGGCGTGGCTGATGCCTTCTTGAGGACTATAGTTGTGAACATCAAATCATTTGTTGTTAATCTTGATCCGTAGTTTTGATTCAAGTAATCTTGACTGTAAATCTCACAGATTACTTCTGATCTGAAAATTCACACCTCTTCTGAAACATCTCAGATGGTTTTTATGTGATTCTAGAGAAGCCCTGCATCTTCACAAAGGAGCTGGTTGATACTGAAGTCACTGAGGGAGAGGATGTGATCCTTCACTGTGAAACCTCCAAGTCAGACAGCCCTGTAAAGTGGTGCAAAGATGGGAAGAGCCTTAGGAATTCTTCCAAGTATAACATCAGTCGGTCGGGATTTGAAGCCAAGCTTGTCATTCACAGGGCAGAAGAAAGAGACAGTGGCAGATATGAGTGTGAGGCTGGAGCAGCTAAAAGTAGCGCTGTTATTACTGTCAAGGGTAAGAGCATTTGGAGTGATGGTTTGGGTCCTAACTCTTCATCTAACACTGAGGTCAGAGTGAAAAATTGAAATGATAAAATTGTGAAGTTACACTGAAAAAACCCCTCATGACTTTGCACCATAGTACAGGACAAGTTGTCTGGAACAGCACCCAGATAGGTGACAGAATGTGAAATAGGAAAATTCTTAATCTTACCTTGTTTTATCTCTGTGAAATTTAAGTGTCTAAGCTCTCTAAAGAATCATAGAATCATGAGTGGTTTGAGTTGGAAGGGACCTTAGAGATGATCTAGTTCCAAACCTCTACAATGGGCAGGGACACCTTCCACTAGACCAGGTTGCTCCAAGCCCAGTTCAGTAGGAGATCCACACAGCATCAGAAATAATCCAGAGGAAGGATGAATCATCTTCTGAAGGTGTCTCCACTGATGTCTTTCTAACAGGATGGAGCTCACACACCCACGCTTGTCTGGGTAATTGATTTAGGCAGCCAAATTTATCAAGAGTAATGCACCCAAATAGTGTCATCACACAGGAGGTGCTATCTAGAGGGTTGTTGTCTGAAATGAAGCAAGAGTTCCCTGAACAAGTTAGATGAGCATGTTAGGTACGAGTTGGGTCTGAGCTGTGTCAGAAGAGGGCTCATCTACTATGCATCTTACAGTCATTCCTGCTTGAGTCACTTCCTAGCCTTCAGGTTGAAGAGAAGCTTGGGTTTCTGTTAGTAAATCACTTGTTCATATGGGCAAGTTGAAGCAGGTACAGGGAGGTTATCACAGGCTGTCTTTAGCCTGACCAGTGGGTATCCTGCATACAGCTGGTATAATGAAGTTGGGAAGGGCAGATCCAAAACTGCACCTTGATTAAAGCAGTCAGTGTGAACAAAAAGCATTTGGGTTGTTGGAATAGCTAAGCTGAACTTCAGAACACAAAGAAGGAAGTCAAGCTGCTCACAGTGTTTATCAAGAGGACAAACAAGCCAACTTAAGGCTGAGATCTGCTGTGCAAGGGAAGAGAAGACTTTGATGATGTAGTGAAGAAGAGGTGATGGTTAAAGGTCCCAATTTGCCACGTCTTTCTGCAGCACTAGGATGTTTCCTAAATACACTTTACGCACAATAGAAAGATCTGTGTTGACTTCAGTAGGACCTGGATCTCGCCCATGGCAAAGAACAGTTTTCTGTTAGAAAAAACACATTCATAATGTTACATAGCAGTCCTTTTTTTCCTTTCTCTGTGAAGTGTGTGACTGGATGTAGGATTTAAACACATGGATTCAAATCACCAGCAGATGTCAAGTCATAAATTACACTGAGTAGCTTCTTTTATACACTAGGGTCACATCAGAACAGCAAGATGCAAAAATAGCACAAAAAAATAGTCCATAGCCATGTGACACTGCGTGTCCCAAATAGAGGTAACAGAGAATAGGCTGCAGTTTTTCAATAGCCACAGGACACAACATAATGAATCAGTAGCTGACTTGCATATTTGTAAGAAAGCAGAAGCCAGAAAGAAACGGGGGGGGTGGGGGGGTGGGGTGGGGGTTGTTCATGATCTGAGGGAAAAAACCTTCAATTGAGTTTTTTCCCCAATAAGTGCCTTTCCTACACTAGCTCAACTTAAAGCCTGAATGCAGGCTGTGACAGAGCCTGCATAGGAATCTTAACAGGGACACTTTCGTGTGCAGCTGTGCTTTCCTCTCTGTGTTTGCTCTGTGCTGGTTTTAAGCTTGTATTCATGTTGAATAAAACTATGTTGTGTGGTTTTTACAATGATAATACTGCTGGTCATGACAGAGAGTGCTTTGCTCATTCCCATGCCTTCTGTATTACAGAATCATAGAATAGCTAGGGTTGGAAAGGACCTTAAGATCATCTACTTCCAACCCCCTGCCACGGGAAGGCACACCTCACAACAGACCATGTTGCCCAAGGCTCTGTCCAACCTGGCCTTGGACACTGCCAGGGATGGAGCATTCACCACTTCTCTGGGCAACCCATTCCAGTGCCTCACCACCCTTACAGTAAAGAACTTTGTCCTTATATCTAGTGTGAGTTATGCTCAGTGAAGTTTTACATTTTTTGTGCCAGTGGTCAAGCTTTGACCATGCACCTGCAATGCTGCAATGCACTGCTTTGGTTGTTAATAGCAGTGCAGCACATGCCGCTAATGTTAATAATGACAACAATAATAGTAGCAAAGTCTTTGATAGTACAGATAGTGGTTAAAAGGAAAACAAGTGTATGGTCACAAATCTTGTTTTGCTGCTTTAGAATGCTGGCAGACAGATGTCAGAATCTGTTTACTCTTTGTTAGTGATTTTCCATTCCTGTGGTTTTCTAGCTTAATAACAAAGTCTGAAATAAAACCAGAAAAATTATTTCTGATCTTGTGCGTTTCCATAAATATGTGCTATATTCTTTTTCAGAAACACCAGTTCTTTTCAAGCAAGAGCTCCAAAATGAAGAAGCTAAAGAAGGAAAACAAATCAAGCTGACCTGTGAGCTCAGCAAACCTGACACCCCAGTGAAATGGATGAAAGGAGACACTGTTCTCTATGCCAGTGAGAAGTATGAATTTAAACAGCATGGTACTGTGGCAGAGCTCATTATTCGAGATGTCAAATCGATAGATTCTGGAGACTATACCTGCAGCACTGGGGAACAGAAGACCACTGCTTGGGTGAAAGTAAATGGTAGGCAGAGTTACATACATTGCCACACTTTTTAATGCATTGGTTAATAGATCTTCTATTTTAAAAAGCCACATAGCAATTCTCTGTGTTGCTTTGTGGTAATATCATCTACAAAGTCGTATGTAGCATTCACAGGTAACACTGCATACTTGTAATTACTTGTATATATATAATTCATGTAATTTCACATTACATGCCTAGGATTTTAAATATGCAATTTCCCACAAAGCAAAAAATAAGTAAGTGCAGAGAGTTCATTTTCTATATCTTACATTCTATAATTCCTGACCTATCAGCTGTTTTGCATGGCTGTGATTAAGACTGCAGTCAGACACAGAGACCAGGAGCATTGGAGCACAAGAAGATGAAAACAGAAGTCCAGTCACTGACAAATTGCAGGCAGTGAACTGATGAATGTTTAGTCCCCTGAATTACCCCAAACATACTTTTAAAAGGCTCTCAGATGCCATCTGCACTCCCCAATGATCTTAAACAAATACAGTTCCTATAATAGTATAGCAAAAGTAGTATGTGCTGGAGCAGAAAGCAGGAGAGATACAGGGCATGAATGTTGTCTTGGAGCTCTGCAGCTGCATCATCATCATCAAATGATTTGGGTTGGAAGGGTCGTTAAAGCTCATCCAATTCCAACCCTCCTGCCATGGGTAGAGACACCTACCACTGTAGGTGTCAAAGCCCCATCTGTCCTGGCCTTTGTTAGGTGAGGATGCCCAGAAGACTATGAAGGGGTCCTTATTAAAGATGAAAGAAACCTCCAGCATATTCCCAGGAATCTGCAGTGAGGTGATAATATCTAGGGAAGAGATTTCTTCCTGCTCCTAAGTAGAATAACTTTGATGCCACATACATGAAATGCACTTTGATGCCAAGGGAGGGTCCAGGGCTGCTCAGCTCATATGGTAAAAGGCTGGGTTTAAGAAGTAACAGCTGTAATGGGCTATTTGCTATACAGCAGGTCAAGAGGGCATGCTGTAATCTTTGGTTCTTTTTGTTTTCTAGCTGTACCTGTCCTTTTCAAACAAGCCTTGGAAAACACAGAAATGGAAGCAGGGAAATCTGTCTCCTTACGCTGTGAACTCACAAAAGCTGATGCCACTGTGGTGTGGAAGAAGGGAGAAGCCACACTCCAGGCAAGTGCCAAATATGAAATGAAGCAGAAAGGGACGGTGGCAGAGCTGGTGATTCATAATGCAGAGCCAGAAGATGCGGGAAGATACACCTGTGACACGGGAGACCAGCAGACCACAGCCCAAGTGAAAGTCCATGGTAGGAATAAGACACCTGCTTGTGACCATTTGTTATTGTTTTTGCTATGGTCCTGCTAACTCCTGCACATTTATACTGACCATTCAGAGAAAAGGGATCAGTACAAACAAAAGGCAGCTCTGGCTGGGTCTTTTATGTTTTCTAGGATGATAACTTCATGCTAAAACATAGCAAACAGATATACCTGATGACAAAACATCTTTCCTTGCTTCTGAAATAACTCTTTTGCTTTCGGCTCTGGATAGAGGTGTTTGGGTGAGCTCTAAGCCAGGAGGTAAAAGAAGCGCTTCAGTTACATGTTTTGTTAAATAATATGCAAGCCATTTCTGTGCTTTCCTCTGCGATGAACAGGATTTGGGTAGCAGAAGGGTAATTACTTTGATATTCTAATTATTGGGAAATAATTGTTTTGTTTCTTTTCCCCCCAAACTCATGGTGTGCTATTGTAAATGCAAGTAGAGTCCTGGAAATGCAGGTAGGTCAGAGCTTATTAGCTGTGCCAAGAGAATTTGTTTCTGCTTTAGGTCCCATATAGGGTCACCAGTTGGTAATGATTCTCCTAAAGTAAAATGAGAATGCTTCATTCCTCAGCTGTCTCTGTGCTTGTTAAAGAAGAGCTGAAGAACGTAGAAGCTGTGGAAGGTGGGACAGCCACCCTGCAATGCCAGCTGAGCAGAGAGACCCCTGTGGAGTGGAGGAAGGGGCACACTCTTCTCCGGCCAAGTAACAAATACAAGATGAGGCAGGAGGGCACGGTGGCTGAGCTGCTGATCCACGATCTGGACCTAAGGGATGCTGGAGACTATACATGTGTAGTGGGGAACCAAAAAACCACAGCATCTTTGTCAGTGAATGGTAAAATGTCAGAAATAACCTGTGAAACTCTGGAAAGTTTTTGTCCATCCCTTCTCTCTTCCTCTCTGTACATTCCCTCACATTCTCTTCCTCACTGTACGTTCCCTCACAGCATCATGCCATTCATGTCCTGCTTCTACTTTTTTCATCTTTCTACTTGTTCATGTTGCCATGTCACTCCTTTACCCAATTCCCATCCACAATCAGCTTTCATTATGCCTGCTGTTGAGTGTGTGTGTGTTTCATTGTCTTCTTACCTTTGCTCAAGTGAAGGGTGCTAATATGCACGTATGTGTTCCTGAACTAGTTTGGAAACATAAGATTCCTTGGGATTTTTTGTTAGGGAGGGTTCATCACCCTTAATAATGAGAATGAGTTTGTCATTTGAATGCATGATCCCAATCAAGATCGTGCATGCTTTGATTCCTACAGAACAATTTCCTAGATAATTTTTTTTCCCATCTACAAGAAAAGAAAGACAGGATGTGCTTAAGCATAAGGGTGTTGGAATAAGGCTTAAGTAGTCATACAATGCATCACGATTCAACCTCTGACCAGAGATCTGGGTAGGGCCTTGGGTTGCAACCCCTTTTCATTCTGCATCTCTCAGCCCTGCCAGTCCGTTTCAAGAAAGAGCTGAAGAATGAGGAAGCCACCGAGAGCGGGACGGCCACACTGCAGTGCGAGCTGAGCCAGGCAGTGGGCTCAGTAGAGTGGAGGAAAGATGGGAAGGTGCTGACGCCAGATAGCAAATACAAAATGAGACGGGAAGGGCGTTTTGTTGAGCTGATTATCCAAGACCTAGACTTGACAGATGCTGGGAGCTATACGTGCGTGTGTGGAGACCAGAAGACAACATCTGCTTTGAGAGTGAATGGTAACCATTCTACCCATGTTTCTCATTAAGCCTGAAACTTAGCATATTTGGCAGTATTTGTTGGTCATCTAAAACTTGGTTAGCATGATTTCTTAGGTGTTTCATGCTCTCAGCTATGTGGTATGAAAGAGCCACTCTATTAGCGAATATTCCTTTGAGCTGTTTTTTGCTTTGAGACATCACAGCTATATTGTATATTGTTTTCTCTAATTTATTTCTCTCTACTCTATGAGGTTTTAACCCCTTTCAACTGTATCCACCTAGCCGTAGTGCATTTTTGGTTAAATGTGTATAATACAGCTCAGTAACTCACAGCAAAATCCAGTTCATTTCACTATAGTGCTGATTCCTTCTCTGTTGGTATTGCATCCTTCAGCCTTGCCTATCCTCTTCCAAGAAGAAATATTGAACAAGGAAGCTACAGAGGGGGAGACAGTCACTTTGCACTGTAAACTGAGCAAATCAGCCGTGGTTGAGTGGAGAAAGGGGAATATGGTCCTCAAACCAAGTGAAAAATACAAAATAGAGCAGGACGGTCCCTTTGTGGAGCTGATGATCCGGGATTTGGATTTGGCAGATGCTGGTGATTACAGCTGTGTGTGCGGAGATCAACAGACTACAGCTGCTTTGGCAGTTAATGGTAAAAAGAAATTCTTCATCCATGCTCCAAGTAAACCTGTATAGTTCTTTTTCCTCTCTTCCTCTTTCTCTCCTGCTTCATCTGGTCCCTGTACACTTTCTATCCTTCATCCTGCTGTTTAGGTTTTCAATCCTGTTCTCTCTCTCTTTCTCTTCTTTCGCCTGGTGCCCTCTTGATGTGCTGTTTGTCTTCCTAGGTGCTATGTTCAAATGATAAGGAGAGTACAGGTCCCTAACCCAACACAATCTCCCTAGTTCTTTGTAGCTACTTGACAGAAAGTTTTCCCATAGGGATTGACCCAAAAGTGGGAATTAAGTTTACTTTTTGTAACTTACACTGTTACACTTGTAGCTCCTAAGAGTTACAAGCTAACCCTAACCCTATTTTAGCCTTTTATGCTTCTGCTGTTCCTAGCCCGTTGTAACCAATTTTGGCCTTCCTCTTCCGAACCATCTCCTTTATCTCTGTAGAAAGCTGACAGCACATTAGTTACTGCTCTTTTTCAAGGAGCTCTATTTACAAAAAATACAGACAGTGCTCTGAATCAGACTCTTCTGTAGAACTGCTGCTTTTCTCAAGGGAAACAAGAGAAAACTGTGTGTCTCATATTGAAATGCAGCCTCTAATTTTTCCCCTTTGTTTTTATGGTGTATAAAATGCAGGATAGATAGCTTGTCAACTAAGTTTGGAGATAGACAGACTTGCTTTTAAAGCAAGTTCTAAATTGGGAAGACCAAAAATCAAAAATCAGTGTGAGATCTCATCTGAAATGTTAGACATTCTTGTGGCTTCAGTGACATGCAGCTTCAAGGAGATGAGAGTGAGTAGATCATAGGTCAGGCTTTCTCAGCTTTGATGCTGTGTCTGTATTACATTTACTCTGCAGTCCTGCCTGCTCTTTTCACCAAAGAACTGACTGATGAAGAAGCCACAGAAGGTAAAACTGCCACTCTGCACTGTGAGCTGAACAAGGCTGCTGCTAATGTGGAGTGGAAGAAGGGACTCAAGACCCTCAAATCAAGTGACAAATACAAAATGAAACGTGAAGGTGGTGTTGCTGAGCTTATAATTCAAAATCTAGATGCAACGGATGCTGGAAATTATTCCTGTGTGTGCGGAGACCAGCAGACAATGGCAGTTTTAACAGTACATGGTAAAACAAACAAAACAAGACACATCCTGAAATTAACTATCCTGTTTTCTCTGTTCATTTGGACAAATACCTGGTTACCTTCCTTCTATCAGACCCTTATCCACAGCTTACTGACACCAGTAAAGTGCGCACATTGGTATCAGTGCAGATGTGGTGCATAGCACAAGAGTGGTATCAGTGTGCAAGCTCAGAGTATAGGCAACCAGGGTTGCTGCTACTGTTTTTGTTAGGTCCATCATTTTGATTTTGCCTTGGAAGTTCCTTTATTAGAATTCCCATTATGCTGAAGCCCATTAAAATGGGTTGCCTCAAAGGGATTATGATTTAGGGATTTTAAAGTTTAGTAAAATTCTGAAAGGTAGGTTATTCCCTGGAATCTTATTCCCATACTCCATTCCTGGGACAACAAGGTGCTTTTATACCTGTGGTCCAGTTGTCATTGCATTCAGTTGTTGTCCTGTGTAAAGGAAGCCCAAACCTTCTAAGGGCTGACTATCGTTAGGGAGATCCTTGATTTTTACTGCAACTGATATGTTTGAAAGGATATGTCAGCTCAGGTGGAAATCCTTGTTTGTACTGAAATGAACAATTTCATTTCAAACTGGCATTAAAAATGAAACTCTAGTGTTTCATTTTTTTAATGTACAATGTATTTCTGTTTACTTAAGCATGTGAATACATAGCAAATGCCCTCCCATTCTGGTTTAAAAAGTCATATAAGAAAATTATTTCCCCTCCCCCTTCCCCCCCCCCCCCCCCCCCCCCCCCCCCCCCCCCCCCCCCCCCCCCCCCCCCCCCCCCCCCCCCCCCCCCCCCCCCCCCCCCCCCCCCCCCCCCCCCCCCCCCCCCCCCCCCCCCCCCCCCCCCCCCCCGAAATTTCAAATTAGTATTTGTTCTTTTTGCTTGAAATTTCATAGGAAAAGAAATTGGGTTTTCTACTTCTGTTTGTATTGATTTGTGCCTCTGAGTACCTGTAAAACACCTCTACATATTACTGCAAGCATTGAATGCTTTTCTGGTTATGACGTGTCTTTGCTCATACTGATTAATTGAGACTACTGAGTGTCTATGTTCTTGTACTGGTGAATCAGTTCAAGAAAAGAAGGACATGGAAAATCAGACATCAATGTTTAATTTTATCTTTTCGGAGCATTACATCTCACTGCTCGTATTGCTGTCCTTCAGCTTTGCCTGCATTTTTCAAAGAAGGATTGAAGAACAGAGAAGCCACAGATGGTGCAACAGCCACTCTACACTGTGAGCTGAGCAAGGTCGGTGTTCCAGTGCAGTGGAAAAAAGGGGACAAAACACTCAAACCAAGTGATAAGTATAGGATGAGACAAGAAGATACTGCTGCAGAGCTGTTGATCCGAGATCTGGAGGTAGAAGATACAGGAGAATATACCTGTGTGTGCGGAGATCAGAAGACCTCAGCTGTCTTGACAGTCCATGGTAAAAAAGCCATTCTCAGTTATGATAGCAGTATCTCAAGGAGATCCCTTTTCTCTGAGAGGTTTCATTTCCACTTGTTTTGATTCTGCAGCATTTTCTTGGTTTGCTGCCTGTGTTTCATCCCATCTCTGTTAGTTTCATCCCATCTGACTGTTAATTTGAAATTGATGGCTTTCTAAGCAAAGTAAAGAAGAGTTGTGAGAATTTCTTATCTTAGTGTTCACTTTTTAAGAGTGAAAAAGGCACCTGCATCTAAGGCCAAGAGTGAGAATACTTCCAGCAGCAAGCTTATACTTGGCAGGTTTGTCCTTATGTCTCACTGACACCAGTGGCTTTTGGTCCTTGACTTGAAGGAAAGTTATTTAAAAATGCAGATCTCACTTAGTGAGAGGATTTTCCATTCAGGAATGAATGACTGTTGTCTTCTGCAGGACTGTGATATATTCTGTTGAGGAAATGGTACTTAAAAAACCCCACCAAAAATCCAAACAATACCCCAAATCATTATTCCTAAGGTCCTGATTTAGGGAGTAGTGAAACAGATTTTGTTCCAGTCTCTGTGAGTAGCAATGAGCTTTAGTTACCCCTCCAGAAGAAGCAGTTCCAGTAGATGAAAGGGTAGTTTTGATTTGAGATATATCTTAAGGATAAGGTGCTTCTAAGAACAGGAAAATACTGTGGAGGCAAAACACACAGATTTTCTGCATGTTTGTACTTCCTCTTCTTTCTCCCAGCTGGAGGTTCTTTCTTCCAGCTGTTTCTCCCCTTCTTTGAGCTGGCACTTTCTTCCCTGTGCAAGTTGCTCCCTTTTTGCTTTAGTGGCACACCACAAGGCAACTTGGTTAATGCTGCTGCTAAAAAATAACTATCCTGTGTTCCTGATATTAGAGCAGTTATGTCACTGGAACTTGTGGCTTAAAGGTGCACCTGAAGCTATATTACTAATTTTTTCTCTGATCCAGGAAGATAAATTACGATGTCAGGAGAGGAAGAGATCTCCAGGTAGAGATCTTGAGCTGGCAGTGCTGTTAACCAGGGCAATAACTTTCAATCAAAAGTCAAGCCATTAATGTTGAAGATAAATGTTTTCAGACTAAAATAGGTGGAGAGGACTACTTGAACCAGCTGGGAATTGATGAGCATGCTGCATAAGTCAACATTAGAAGCAGGTCATGGTGGCAGCTACTCCTATGAGATCCTGCAGTAGTTTTCTAACAGATGCAGTTTTCAAGACTATATTTATTTTCCTTTAATAGCAAAGGACTGGCTGCAGGACCTAATGCTAAGTTCCTCAAGGTCTGGTTAATGGTTTTGACATCCTTTCTGTTTATATTGCATCCCGTAGCTTTGCCTGCACAGTTCAAAAAAGAGCTTGTCAATATAGAAGCCACAGAAAACAAGACAGCTGTTCTACAGTGTGAGCTAACTAAATCCGCTCCAGTGGAGTGGAGGAAGGGGCTAAAGGTCCTCAAGCCTAGTGAGAAGTACAAAATGAGACTGAAGGATACCATTGCTGAGCTGACAATCCATAGCCTGGAGGAACAAGATGCTGGAGATTACACATGCGTGTGCGGAGACAAGATGACTACTGCATCCCTGACAGTGCATGGTAAAATACATAAGTTTAGTAGGAATTTTCTTCTTTGTCATCTGTGGTCTCATGCAGGATCACAAACTGGTCTTAATCTCATTTATTATTTTAAATTTTTATGAAATCTCTATCAATCATTGGGAATATCTTTTATGGAAATGCATTCACTTTGAGCAGATAAATAGCATCATGTATTCTTTTCTGTCCATTCTCTTTCCTGTAAATGGAATCTGGAAGCAGATAATGAAGAACTTGATGAATTCATAGATAGCACTTGTAGTATTTCCATTAATTAATTTGCTTAGGTCATATCACTGAGATTTAACTTTTCCCTTGAATGCAATTGAAAGGTGCTCTGTTATGACAACAAATGAGAAAGGCAGGTGAGCACAATACATTGCAACCTGTAATTTAAAACAACATAGTGTTCGTTTTTATTGTTAATCTGATTTTAAGACAAAGCTGTGCATTCTTCATTGAAAGCTTGGGACCAGCTTTCTGTTGTTATATGTTAAAATGACTTTAAAGCATACCTTCTACTACTGAAATTTTTGGTTTTCAGTTGTGACATACTGAATGTGGTGTGCTGCAAAGCATAAGGCACGGATGCCCTTGAAATAATTACTTGCCTCTCAGGTACTGTGTAGTCTAAAACTGCTAGAGATTAAAGGCTTTTAATCCAGTGGAGCAGTCAAGATGCAGTATTTAATTGATTTTAAAGTGCTCTCTCTTCACCTGTGATCTTCAGCCCTTCCTCCACATTTTAAAAAAGAGTTGAAGAACATGGAAGCCACAGAAAATGGCACGGCCACTTTCTGCTGTGAACTGAGCAAGCCCGTAGCTGCTGTGGAATGGAGGAAAGGAGACAGAGCCCTGGAGACAAATGACAAGGTCACCATGAAATGTGAGGGCACAGTTGCTGAGCTGGTGATCTGTGATTTAGATCTGACAGATGCTGGAGATTACACATGCTGTTATGGAGATCAGAAAACCACTGCTGCACTAAAAGTGAATGGTAAAAAAAGATATATAGATAAAGATGATAGATATATAGATTATATAGATATAGATATAAAAAAATAAGTGGATAATTTTCAACCATCTGGGGTTTTTAAGAATATAGTAGTATCAGCTTCAAAATTGCAGCCCCATTTCTGATTAATTTAGCAACATGTGTTTGGATATGAGCATGAATGCCTGAATGTGCTGGTCAGTATCAGACATAGAACAAGTGTTCATTGCAAAAATGTCAGATATTCATCTGGGTACTAAGTCATTTCTGTGTTGCTCATGTTCAGTAGTAGTTGCTAAGAAAGGAAAATCGTATCGTTGTGATGTTGGTTGTAAAAGTGCTACAGTCCTAAAGTTGAGAATATTACCATTTGGTGATATTTTTGATATGGTTTTAGGATTTCAGAATAATTAGATGTTCAAGTTCTGCTAGAACACTATCTGAGGAGAAATCTCACGGAAAATGAGATTGATGCCTCACATATAGTTTCATTTATAAGCTTTCAGTAATGATTTGCATTGTGGTAGAACTTAGATGCTCTACTTAGGCTTTATTTTTCATTATGGTAGACAATACGCAAAGTAAGGTAGGGCTCAGTCTTGTAGAGTCTGAAGAAGTTGAGACTGGTGTGGCTTTCCATTTCATGCCATGGACCACATCATAAAAAAAAAAAGCTCTGGCTTATGGATAAGCTGGTTTCCAGCTTTCCAAGGTCACTGTTTCATGGTTCTCAGAGTGGTTATCACTCCATCTTGATTAGGGAAGGCTTTGCTTGTCACATGTGGTTGATAGACCACAGATAAATCATTACTTGAATAGCTGTCACAGTCCTACATTCTGCTCATTTTGAACTCCTCAGCCTTGCCTGCACACTTCACGACAGAGATGAAAGATGAAGAAGCCACAGAAGGTGGAACAGCCACTCTACAGTGTGAGCTATCTAGGACTGCCTCTGTGGAGTGGAAAAAGAAACACAAAGTGCTCAAGTCGAGTGAAAAATATACTATGAGACAGGAAGGTACTACAGCACAGCTGCTGATCCATACTTTAGAAGTCAAGGATGCTGGGGAGTATACCTGTGTGTGTGGAGATGAGAAGACTACTGCAGCACTGACAGTGCATGGTAAAGGAAACAGAAACAAACAATTTTTGTGTGGTATTTCTCTTTTCTCCTCTGGAAGCCTCAATACTGACACACAATGAATTCTTTCTCTAATCTTGCCATCACTAATTCTGTTAGTAACAGATTTTCTTGGGTTTATTGTGATTTTTTTAATCTGATTCTAATTAGAATTGTAGTTTCATTGATTATACTAACATTTCCCCTGTTTTCCTTGCTCTTTTGGTGTATGGCTATACTGCTTTACACCACAATGAAGGCTAAAAGATGCCACATGCTTGCATTTTTTGTTCNTTTTATTGTAATTTTTTAATCTGATTCTAATTAGAATTGTAGTTTCATTGATTATACTAACATTTCCCCTGTTTTCCTTGCTCTTTTGGTGTATGGCTATACTGCTTTACACCACAATGAAGGCTAAAAGATGCCACATGCTTGCATTTTTTGTTCTGTTTACTTAGTTTTGACTTGAGCCTAGAGAGATGGAGCAGCAGGAACACTCATACTTCTTAAAAATAGCAATCTTAGATTTCAAGTTACATCAGAACTTGATATATAACTTTAAATAATGCAAACAAAACTTGATTCAATGCAACTTTTCTATATAACTGACCAAGGATCATGTAGATATGTATTCTGGTATCACGTAATACTTAGTGTTATAGTGTAAGAAGACTTCACAGTCCCTGGTGAAATTCATCTGCAGACTTTCTTTAAAAGAAAGAATCTTTATTTCCACTATTAACACAGGGCATTAAGAAGTAGTTTTAGTTGTCTTTCTCATCTGGAAATTCAGTAGGTTGATCAGTTGATTTCATAGAGTCACAGAATGGTTTGGGTTGGAAGGAATCTTAAAGCTCATCCAATTCCAGCCCCCCTGCCACAGGCAGGGACACCTTCCACTAGACCAGGTTGCTCCAAGTGCCATCCAGCCCAGCCTTGAACATTGCCAGAGATGTGTCATCTACTCTCCATTCCTTCCTTCCCACTTTAAAATTTCTTTGCTTTACTGCCCAGACATTTTTATCTTCATATTTATCAATAAACAAAGGTGGCTTTAGTCTTGAAGTTCCAACTTAACCACAGAAAGAAATATTAGAAAGGACCTCTACAAGTCATCTAGTCCATCCCTGAGCCCCAGGTCACATTCACCCCTATCTAGCCTGCACTTCAAAACCTCCAGTGGTGAATAATCTGCAGTTCCTCCAGACACACATTCCACTGCCTGGCTATCATTGCTAGCATGAAGTTCTTCCTTATTTCAACAAAAGTCTTTTTTGAGCTCATTACTTCTTGTCCCACAGTAGAAATGGACAAAATACTTGCTTCTTTTTCTCATTGTGAAACCATTTTACAGATTTGAAAACTTTCATCATGTCTCCCATCCGTCTTCTCTTTTCTGGACTAAGCGCCTTCAATCCTTTTACTCTTTCTTTATAGGCCATGTTTACTAGACTTCAGCTCATCTTTGGTGCTTTCTGGACCATCTTCGGTTAATCCACATCTTTGTAGAAATGTGGTAGCCAGAAGCAGACTACAGTGCTCCATCCAGGGCTTTGCCAGAGTGAAGTAGGATGGAAGGACTTCATGTGTCTTGCATGTGACACTTGATTTTATACATCTCTATTATGATGATGGCTTTGTTCACATCAGAGTTGCGTTTTTTTACTTGCGTTTGCTCCATGATTTCTTGTAACCCCAAATCCCTCTCTGCAGCTCTGCTGCCAACTGTTGTTCTCCACCTTATATTTGCGTTTACTGTTCCTGAATAGAGTATTTTGCACCTGCACTTGCTAAATTGCAGCCTTTTTATTTTCATCGCTGCTTCATCAAGATCTTGTTATCCTAACCCAGTTTAACAAAGTGTTCTCACCTTCTCTCCCTTTCCACCTTAAGATCATCTCCAATGTTAATGACAGTTCTGCATTTCGTTGTCTGAGTGACTAAAGAGAATACTGAATAACAGCGGACTCCAGAGCACTAAGGAACTCTGCTCAACTTGTTCTTTCATTATGAGTTTAAATCACAGTTGAATATTATTTGGCTGTGTTTTCCAAATTAACAGTGCTCCCTACTGCAATTCCACCTATACCTAACTTCAAGAGCTTTACTAAAATAAAAGTGTACAACATATACTGTATCTTTCTATCAATGAAGGTTATTAATCTATGCCAAGAAACATTACACTGGTCCACACCTTCACTAAGAGAAAATTTTTTGGCAAGTCCATGTATATTGCTACAATGTTTTTCAAAGAATTAAAAGTAAGCTGAAATAATAGCCATAATTTCTTGGATCCTCCCTCTGCTACCCCCCTCTTCAGTCTTTTTCCAAGACAAGCACTGTGAATGGGATTCAGCTTGTAAATCAAGACGGGTGAGTAGTCCTAAATTTGCATTTTTGTCAATGGAGATCTAATCAACACAGCTGATGGAAGTCAGGGAGACATCCAGTTCCCCTTACAGCAGAACTTTACATTTGGTCAGCAGATAGTTCCATTGGCTCTGCTGACTTTGCCTGGATCTTTCTTGATTGTCTGGGAGCTCAGGCTCTTGGTTTACATGTTAAGAACTAAATGTGTCTATTTCAATCTGTAATGCCTCTTTTACCACTGAGTTGCTGTTTTTTCCATACTTGTGAAGTATCAACCATTCTCTTTGATTTCTCCAGTATAATATTTGATATTGGTTGAGCTTGTAGCTTAAGTATTCCAGGGCAAATTTCATCATATCTGGTGATTTCAGAATATTTAGTTTATTTAAATATTCTCTAACCCTTTTTTGATTTTCCTAGCCAGAATTCTTATTAACTTCTTAGCTATCATTAATCTTTTATATTAATGAAGAAAAAGGAAGTAAACACTTCAGCTTTCCCTGTGTCATGCACCATCAATTTACATTCCTCAAAAAGAGCTAGACCAAATACTCCCTTGTTGTTTTTCTTCCTTCTATTCTACTTACCTAATGTCATAGTATTATTTCTGTTTCTTTCTAGTTCAGGTTAGCCAGATTTCCTGGAATTTACATGCTAATATTTTGATAAAGCCAAGAGCCACAAGTTGAACTGTGAGTTGAGGACACAGAAAACTCCTTGAGTAGTGATCTTGCCACGCAGTTGCTGGACACAACTCCATACAGCACACATCTCTGTCTGGAGACTTTTGATATTGGCATAATTTTGTAATTGCCTTTCAGCCCCTCTTTCATCTTGATTTCTTTGTCCATGGGATGACAGAGTCCAGGAATGCAAAACTGCCCTTGACCTTCTTGAGACATGCAGGGAACACCACCTTTCTGGTTTTCCCTCTACATTCTGCAGTAGTTTTTTTTCCCCTATTCACATCAACCTTCTGTATTTTATGGGTATTTTGAGCTTCAGGACATATTTGTGATTTAGTCAGGCTATTCATGATGGTCCTTGAAGTGAGGTAGTCTCTGTAATTATGCCCTTAATTATGCCTTTTCTTTGAGAACTTTTCCACTCTCTTAAACTACCTTGTCCTTTAAGTTTGTGTCTGCTTGATCCTAAGGAACAATTCTTTAATTACTGAAGTTTGCTTTCTTGTTGCCCACAGAATTCTCTTTTGCTCTTCTCTATCACTACTTGTCTTAAAATCCATGAGCTCCTGCTTCATAATTGGTGTCTGCCCAATTATGCTCCTCATCCATATTCCAATATATTTATTTCTTGCTGGTCAGAGTCAGGACTTGGAGATCCTCATGGTTTTTTACATCTATTCTATACCCAAAAGTGGTTCCCACCCCATTACATAGACTTAGTAGATTTTGTCCCATCCTACTGCTCCCATGGTGCTATCCATTCTGTCCTGGTTTCAGTTTATGCTTTGAATGATACTATTAGTTGTTCCAAATGGGATAGGGTGTTAGATGAAGGTCTTACATCAGATTTCCATAACGGATGTATCCTCCTTCTTTTTCCATTCTATTATAACCAGAACACTTTCAAGAGGTCCCTCTGATTCTGCTCTTCAGCCTCACTCTAACTCTCAGGCTATGTCTATAGATATCCTTGATATGTAAGGTAAAACCTTCTTAGTTTTTCCTTTAGCTGTTTTTCCTGATCATGGTGTAACCTGCTAGATCAATTTTGCAGGCTTAATTTTACTGAGAAAGTTACATTTTTGGCTGTATGTGGATTTTGCCCCCTTCTGCTGTTTATTCTCCATACATCTCTAAATCAATCAACAAAAAATGACCACTGTATAAAATCTTTTTGTGTGTATGATGCACGTTAGTTTCTTTCTTCCATGAGATCATCCTCATGTCAATAACTAGGCATGGATAGATAATGGTAAATATCAGGTTCATTTTTTTTGGTGGCCAAGAACTGTTTATCATGAAAACATTTGCTCCTCTGTTTCCCAGCCCTCCCTGCTCTCTTCAAAGAAGAGTTAAGAAATGAGGAAGCCATGGAGGGTAAAACAGTCACTCTGCGCTGTGAGCTGACCAAGCCTGCTTCAGTGGAGTGGAAAAAGGGGGACACAGTACTCAAACCTAGTGAGAAATACAAAATGAGGCAGAAGGATGTCACTGCAGAACTGGTGATCCATAATCTAAATGAGAGTGATGCTGGTGATTATACCTGCGTGTGTGGAGATGTGCAGTCCACAGCTTCCTTAGCAGTACATGGTAATAACTAATTTCATCTAGATGTCCTCATTATCAAACTTATGGTATAAATTCAGCTTTTCTCTATATTCATTGTTATCTCTGCATAGTTCCTCTGAGCCTGACTTTGCATGTCATAGTCATGAGAATTAGTTTGCTTTTTGTGATATAAGGGAAAAACGCACACCTGAATTCCATATACAAAGCGGTTTTAGCATTTGCTCCTTAAAATAGGTCTGAGATCAGGCCTGGAGACAGCTCCCCACTGATGGCCTTGCTTTTCCTTCCCCCACCCCTACCCTTCACCAGGAGGCTGTGTTTGCTGCTTCATTTTAATCCTGTGTCCATTACATCCTCAGCACTGCCTGCACTCATCAAGGAGAGCCTGAAGGATGAGGAGGTAACAGAAGGTCAAGCAGCCACTCTGTGCTGCGAGCTGACCAAGGTTGCTCAAGTGGAGTGGAGAAAGGGAAGTAGTTTGCTCAAAGTCAGCGACAAATACAAAATGAGGCAGGAGGGCACAGTCATGAAGCTGCTTATCCATGATGTAGAAATGAAAGATGCTGGAGAATACACTTGTGTGTGTGGAGAACAGGAGACTACAGCTGCCTTGATAGTGCATGGTAAAAACCACACACGTTTATCTGTGTTATTGTGTGTTTCTCTATCAGCTCATTACTATTGATTATGTTTTCTCTTGTGGCTGAATTTGTTTAAATTTCCAAGCTGTCTCTAAGATCTGCTTGCATCCAGTCCACTTTTCTGTTTCTGTTTATTACTTTGTCCAATATCCTGTAATTATGAGAAAAGAAAACTCGTTCCACCCTAAAATGTCACCTGCCTCTCTACCACCCCATCCTCCCCCTCATGTGTGTGCCACGCGTTATTTTTAATGTCCTGTGTCTGTTTTGTGACCTTCAGCCATGCCTGCACGTTTCAAAGAGGAACTGAAGGACCTGCAAGCCATGGAAAGGCAAACAGTCACTCTGAGCTGTGAGCTGACCAAGGCTGCAGATGTCCAGTGGAAGAAAGGAAACACAATAATCAGGGCAAGTGAAAAATATATCATGCGACAGGATAATGTCTTTGCCGAGTTGGAAATTTGTGATCTGGAGCTGCAGGATGCAGGAGATTACACCTGTGTGTGTGGAGACCAACACACCATGGCTTCTCTGACAGTGAATGGTAAATTCATCTTGCAGATGACAGCTCATTTCTTGTTTCTCTGAGACGTTCTTTTGCTGTACAAATTGTTCACCTATCAGCTTTTTCCTAGGAATTAATTTGTGTTCAGGAAAGGAGAACAACTTATTCTGACATTTAATTTTAGTCTGATGTTCCTAAAAAAGAAGCTGAGTACATGACCATTTCTCAATGCAGACAAACTTATGTTTCAAGTTTAAGGGAACAGAACCTAGGAAATGCTCCTGTTGGACCAACTGAGATGCTCTGCCTTCTGTTGGAGGGTGGCCCTATGAAAAATTACTTAGGTTGCTTCTTGGATTCATCCAGCCTGTTGTACTTTGACCTGTCAGCTAAACACTTCCTTCTCTTATTGTCACTGTTGGATTTAGTTTTTCAGATCATCGTAGTTAATGACCTCATCCTCAATGGCCAAAGATCCTTACTTGGTCAGATTTGAACTTCTGTTGATATTTCATGATGTTGATCATGAATAACAAATGCAGAGATCTTAGATTAAATACAGTCTCTTATTAACTTTTCATCCCCAGCCCTGCCAGTCCTTTTCAAAGAAGAACTGAAGAATGAAGAAGTCCAAGAAGGAACATCAGTCTCCCTGCATTGTGAATTAACCAAAGCAGCTCCAGTGCAGTGGCAAATAGGGTCCAAAGTGCTCAAAGCAAGTGACAAATTTCAAATGAGACAATCTGGCACCACTGCAGAGCTGGTCATTCATGATCTAGAAGTAGAAGATGCTGGAGAGTACACCTGCATGTGTGGTGACCAGAAGACAACAGCAACTTTGACAGTTCATGGTAAAAAGACCTTATTAAAATTGATAAATACCTCTATAGATAAGCATTACTCTAAAATTCATCTGTTTCTTCCCTGGGTCAGTAGCTTGGCTGTGGTTTTATCCCTTTCTTTTCCTTAATTCTGTGTATAGCTCATTTCTTACTGATTAAAAATGGGTCAGAACAAATTTTTGGATCATTATTACTCTGTCACCTTTGAAAAGGAGAAAATGGGATGTTTCTTTCTGATCAGGTCCACTCTTCTTGGACATTTATATTTCCCAGCTCTTTTCCCTCCCTCATCCCCATGGTTCATTTAATCCAACCACAGTTTTTGCCCAAACATGCATGTATAGGTGGTCAGATCCTCTGCTCTTCAAGCACTGCTCAAAGGAGAAGTGAGGGTTGAGGGGGCAGGAGGAGGAGAAGTTGTACTGCTAGGTGACCTGGCCATGGTTGCTCCTGGGGGTACCAGATTCTTTAAGTGAATCAGACATGCAGAATGAGACATGAGTTACCATTTCAGAGCTTCTTACCTAGGTTTGAAGGATGTAGGGGTTTACACCTCTATGTGGGGATCAGGTCTATCTTAAGAGTTAGGGACTAAAAGAAACTCAACACCACAAATTATTAGGAGCTATTATGTTCTTTATCCTATAAACCAATCCATAAAGAAATCCTTGAGTTATGATAATGATCTCATTACCTCATGTTCTGCTGCCATTTAATTAATGAGTATCCTTTTTAATGAAGTAGCAGTCCTCGGCTCTGAGGAGCTTCGTCAGATATCCAGTTCTGTTCCACCCAGCTTTTTCCCCAAAATCTTCTGACCCTCCCTTGGGCTTTCCTGAGGCATGGATTTTTTCTGAGGCATTTGGGGAGTACTATTTGCATTCTGTACCTGCTTACAGTAGTTGTGCACAAGGCACTTCTGTGGGTAATTGTTAATAATTTGTTTTCCTGCAGGTTGCTTCCTGTAGGTTATTCTGTCTTTGGGTAATGATTTCCAAATAGGGAAATAGTAAGAATCTGTAATCCTTATTGCATGTAATAGCCTTCAAACTTCTATTCAGAACTAGAAGTATTTTATTTTGAAATTCAACTGCTTTCATGTAGGTGGGGTTATGAATTTTTAGTGAAAAGAAAACAGAAAATATCAATGCCAGCCTCCAAGAAATCATACCTGTATAAGTAAAATAGTACTGTATCCAGCAGTGTTATTTGTGAGTTCTGTTTACTTGAGATCTGGATCTTTCTGTATTGTTCTTTCACCATGAAAAATGACAGACACCCAGGGAACTGATGTCTGATATCAAGTAAAAACACAACACACTAGAAGAAGAATGCTTTCAGATTTCCTGAACTTGGCTGTAGCCATGCACATCTATTACAGGTTGAAAAAAGGAGGCATGAGGGAAAATAATCCCAAGCATGAAAAAGAAATTAAGATTTTAATTCTGGTTTTCTGGTGACCATTTTTCCATGTTACATCCTTCAGCTCTGCCACCACTCTTTAAGGAAGAGCTAAAGGACAAGGAAGCAGAAGAAGGTGGAAAAGTTGCCCTGCGTTGCGAGCTCACCAAGGCCGCTCCGGTGGAGTGGCAGAAGGACCAGAAGATTCTCAAAGCAAGTGAGAAATGCAAAATGAGGCAGGAAGGGACAAAGGCAGAGCTGGTGATTCATGAACTAGCTGAGGAGGATGCAGGAGACTACACTTGTGTGTGTGGAGAGCAGCAGACTACAGCTGTCTTAACAGTACAGGGTAAAAACTATCTTAACCCTCCCACTTTCTAACTGGAAACGTCTGTCCTTTACTACAAGGTGTTCAGTTTTCTATGTCTGTTTTTTCAACTATATTAACTGAAGTCACATTCATTTGAAGGTATTCCCTTCCTTTAATGTCCCGTAGGTTGTGTTTATTGGAGAATATCAGTCTGCATTTTTCTGTGTCATCCTTTTGCCTTTTCTTTCCTTAAACATGGACCTGGTATCCTTTCACCTTTCCTTTCTGGCATTCCTTTCCTATCATGTAAACCCACTAATCTTTTGTCTTTCCTTTCCTGTATTTATTCTCTAAACCACAAATCTGTTTATTCTTTGCCATACCTTTCTGGCATTCTCAAAACTTACCATTTTAATATAGCATAGGGTATAAAAAGCAGTATCCAGAGCAAAGCTCTGTTAGTTACAATTTCATCTGGTAGAAAGCAGATGTAAATCTCTTGAGGACAGTGCAATTTTGCTAGTAGAAGGACATCATAAAACCATCAAATATTATATATATTATATATGTATATTCCCACTAGGATGTTTTCATTTCTCTTGCCTCTCTTTGTTGCTCATCCTTGTCCTTCCATAACCATTGCAACTTTCCCCTGTCACTTCCTACTCTCACCCATCCCTGGAGATATCCTTAGTTTGTAATACTTTTCACCTGCATCCTTCAGCTGCGCCTCCATTTTTCCAAGGAGAAATGACCAGTAAGGAAGCAGTGGAAGGTGGAACGGCCACTTTGCAGTGTGAGCTCAGCAAGACATCTGCCCGTGTTCAGTGGAAGAAGGGCCATCGTGTCCTCACTTCAGACACCAAGTACAGCATGAGACAGGAAGGCTGTGTTGTGGAGCTGGTAGTTCACAATTTAGACTTGAATGATACTGGAGATTATACCTGTGTGTGTGGAGACAAGACTACCACAGCTACATTAACAGTACATGGTAAAGTAATCTTTGGGATTAAGGTCCTCCAAACCTTAGACCTACCCCAATCTCTATTCTTATGGTCTGTCCTGTTCTCTTTCTGTTTGCTTGGGTTTTTATGGTCCTTTGGACTTTGCCTGTGTGCTTCATTCTTGTGTTAGAATTGGGAAGAGAGGTGCCTGCTGGTGTTTGTCCTCCTCAGCTGTGCTGGTTCTTCTCACTTTCCTTGCCCTGATGCAGCAACTAGGGAAGCTGGGGGAGATTTTCCCCATGTGCTCCACTGACCTGGATCAGGGCTCAGTAGTGTATCATCCATCCTCTCCCCCCAGGGACCTCACCTTGCCTTTCAAGGGATATTTACTCTCTCTGTGGTAACTCTTTCACTCTCCAGCACTGCCTCCAGAATTCAAGACAGACCTGAAGGACTCAGAAGCTGTAGAATGTGGGACAGCTACTCTGCTCTGTGAGCTGACTAAGCCTGCTGCGGTGGAGTGGAAGAAAGGGCAGGAGGTGCTCAAAGCAAGCAGCAAATATAAAATGAGTCAAGATGGTGCTGTTGCAAAGCTGATTATCCATGAGCTGGATGTGGAGGACACTGGAGATTACACTTGTGTGTGTGGAGATCAGCAGACAGCTGCCACTCTGACAGTCAATGGTAAAAAAGAAAAAAAAAAAATAGGAAAATTTGTATTTATTAAAAGTAAAACCTGTGGTTTAGTCTCACTTACGGAGAAGAGCTCACTGCAGTTCATGAAGCATGGAGAAGAGCTCACTGCAGCTCATGAGGCATGCAGAACAGCATAGTCTGTACAGCCTAATAGAGTGACCAGGAGGAAAATGGAATTGCAATGCAGAACTAAATGCATTTTATCAGTATGTTACGGTCAGGTCAGTTGTAATTTCTCTTGCAAGTGGTCTGCCTTAAGAAGGAATCTGAACTCTTACAACTCCCTGCTGATCTTCAGCATACCTCTTCAGTGATCAGGGAAACATGCTGGCTACTTCTATAGTAAGAAAAATATTCTGCCAGTTTTAGATCATAGATTTGATTAAGCTTCTACATTCTTCATGGCAAATACAACTTCTTGAAATTGATTTCTTCTTGTTCTGTAGATATTTTTATTACTTCTCTAGGGAAATAGCCTTTTGGTTTGAATCTAGAGCACTGAGGTTTAGAGATGTCTGTGAAAAAGCTCTTCTGGTGCTTTGTTCTTCTTTCTATGTTTTCTTTCCCAAGCCCCATCTGCAGCATATTGCAAGATATGTTTCTATTTTATAGCTCTACCAGCACTTTTTAAACAAGAGCTTCAGAATACTGAGGCAGAAGAAGGTAGTACAGCATCACTGAGGTGTGAGCTGACCAAACCCAACACTCCAGTAGAGTGGAGGAAAGGCGATATTATGCTCTACCCTGGTTTGAAATACGAGATGAAGCAGCAGGGTTCTGCTGCTGAGTTGGTCATTCATGACTTAGAACTGGATGATTCAGGAAAGTACACCTGCAACTCTGGACATCAACAGACAACAGCTGTGGTAACCGTACATGGTAGGTGGAGTATTGACCTTTGACTCTATAGAGATGAAGTGAAAGGAGCATCTTAGTGTTCTCTACAGCCATTTATCTGCTTTGCTGCTGATCCATGCCAGCATATGTGTTCTACTTGAGCATGACACATGACCAAGTTAGAAAGGTTCTTCTTGCAGTATCTGGAGTGATTAATCATCATCAAAGCAATTAAATGTTATCATGATGTCAAGATGTGATGAACCTTCCTGCCCTCTGAGTGGAGTGTGGCTGCATATGAAATGAATAACAGAAAATAAGCCAGGCAGGCTGATGTTTATTTTGGGGTTGTTGATTACTTCAGTATGCAAATTGGGCATAAATGCCTGATTGGGATGATATGAGATGCAATAATTGGTGGATAAAAGATTTCTATAATATGTGAATGTTCTGTATTATTACTTGAAGTTTTGAGCCTCAGGTATAAACTTTGGTTGCAGTCAATTGCATCCGCATCTGTTTTCCTCCACCCCTTCTACCATGACAGAGCAAGACCTTGCTGGAAATCTGAACTTCATTTCCCATTTATCGCTTTATTGTCATCTTTTATTGTATTGCCTCTTGTGTTTTGTGTGATAACTTGACCTTTTATATGTTGATAGAAGCTTGTGGGGGGTGTGGGGGGTGGTCGTAGGGGGGGAGGCAATACTCTCAATATTTCAAAATTGCAAACCTTTATTAAGGAATAAGGGTCTGTGTAAGAGAGAGCATATCCCAGTGATCTTTAACTAAAACATCTGCAGTTGGCATGGAGACACTTCTTTAGGAAACCCTGATTCCTGCCGATTGCAAACCAGGCCATTCTATGGAGCATTCTAAGACCAGATCATTCTTAACTTTACCATCTGTCCTGAGCTCTTATTCACGTAATGGTTCAAGAAGGATGCTTCCAAGGCAGAAGGTTGCAGCCCAAGGATTATAGAATCATTAGGATAGCCCATTTATGAAGAATGATGGTAGGACTGGGTCATTTTCAGACTAAAGCACTCTTAAAACATTTCCCTCTCAAATTTTGCAGAAGTGCCTGTCACATTTAAGCAACCCCTACAAAATAAAGAATCAGAGGAAGGAAGCACAGCTACATTCTGCTGTGAGCTGTCAAAACCCAGTGCTGCAGTGGAATGGAGGAAAGGAGGAGTGGGGCTGCAGCCCAGCCAGAAATATGAAATGAGGCAGAGGGAATGCCTGGTAGAGCTCTTAATACATAATCTCAAATTAGAAGATACAGGAGAATACAGCTGTGATACTGGGGATCAGGAAACCAAGGCATCTTTAAATGTGAAAGGTAGGTTGTATGAGAATGGAAGAGAATGATACTTTCTCCTTCTAGTACTGGATTTGAGTTTTGGTTTCTAAGGAGAAATAGTTTCTTGCTTTATGGCTGGGGAGAAATTAAAGAAAGAGCAATGCTTTAACATAACATCTGGACATTACATGTCATGGTTTAAGTGTTTTAAAAAAGCTTTTCTTCCAAATCCTGGAGGAAGACTGACAACGACATTCCTGATCCACCAAGGCTGTTCATGAAGTTTTGAAACTTTCTCTTGAGACCATTGTTAGGCCAACTGAAGGATAAATTCAAAAATTCCACCCTGACAAGGATGGGAGTCAAGGAGCAAAGAAAATAAATGTTGTAAATTCAGATGGCTGCTTCTAACACTGCAAGATATCCTGGAGGCTCCAGACAAATTAGACAACATGGATCCTGCCTAGGAATATAGCACTTGAAGCACAGTATTTTGTTCTCCAGAGTGTCATTCTCTAACTGTGTTAACCAGGACTTGACTCAGGCTTCAATAAAAGCTCCTGTTGCTTCTTTTCTTTCTTCCCCCTTCAGCTCTGCCGGTTCTTTTCAAAAAGGAGCTGAAAGACAAAGAGGCAGAAGAAGGAGCTGTGGTGAAATTCCAGTGTGAGCTGACAAAGGATAATGCAACAGTGGAGTGGAGGAAAGGCACCATGGAGATCTTCCCATGTGCCAAATATGACATTAAATTAAGTGGTCGCACAGCTGAACTTGTGATTCATAATGTTGAACCAGAAGATGCCTCTGATTACACATGTGATACTGGAGACCAGCAGAGCTCAGCGGTCCTCAGAGTGAATGGTTAGCATTGCATCAAGACGGAAGAGAGGATAAAAGGGATTTGTAAAATTGTGTGAATTATATTCTTTTCTTTATTGGTAACTAAGCCTCTCCGAAAGTCAAGAGAACGAGGGAAGCAGGTGCCCAGTCATAAACCAGAATAGAACAGAACAGTGGATCTTGTGGGACAGGATTTGTAGAATAGCTATTCAAGCTTGTAAAGCAGTGTACAGTGTATTGACCATTTCCTCTTATGTGACAAAAGCAAGAAACCCTGCTTCATGGGGATTTTGAAATGCTAATTGGTCTTTACTTTTGGCAGTTTGCATTCATTGCTGGCTCAGTTGAGTCAATAACTAACCGTAAGTCATTCACAAAAGCATTTAAAATATCTACTGTTTTCGATCTCTGTAACGCCTTCCCATGAAGACCCAGAGCACACTGTGTTTACACAAATCAGGAATACTGTCTGTGAAATGTTTGTGGTCCTCGCAAACTGCTGGGTAGAAATTGTGGCTATGGTCTAAGCCACAGCCTTTCAGACTACATAAACAACCACTGGGTCAACTACAAGTAAAAGAGCCCTGTGACTGCCTTACATGTATCATGATAGAGTTTAGACGGAGGAACTACAAGCATTGAGATTCCTGTTCTCACAACTGTTGTCACACATATATGATGAATATTTCCTTCTTGTTTTCATCAGTGACAAGCTGTTGTCTGAGTTATTCCATACCCTGCTTGAATAAATGTGGTCCATTTTTTTGTGCGTCATCTGGAAGGACTCACTGTTGATCATCTAGGGTCATGAAAAGACAGCAATCAGAAATATGTTTGAAGCTTTAAATCCTTTACAGTGTTGAGTATTTCTATAAAACTAATAGTTTTTATGCTAGTTTTAATCAGAAAGTACCAGGTTTTGCTTAGGTCTTTATGCATGTTTATATATACTCTGCTCTCATGAGACCTCACTGGGAGTATTGTGTGCAGTTCTGGTGTCCTCAACATAAAAAGGACATGGAGCTCTTGGAACAAATCCAGAGGAGGGCCACGAAGATGATCAAGGGACTGGAGCATCTCCCATATGAGGACAGGCTGGGAAAGTTGGGGCTGTTCAGCCTGGGGAAGAGAAAGCTGCGTGGAGACCTCATAGCAGCCTTCCAGTATCTGAAGGAGGCCTAATAGGATGCTGGGGAGGGACTCTTCATTAGGGACTGTAGTGACAGGACAAGGGGTAACAGGTTCAAACTTAAACAGGGGAGGTTTAGATTGGATGTAAGGAAGAAATTCTTTCCTGTTAGGGTGGTGAGGCACTGGAATGGGTTGCCCTTGGAAGCTGTGAGTGCTCCACCCCTGGCAGTGTTCAAGGCCAGGTTGGGCAAAGCCTTGGGTGACCTGGTTTAGTGTGAGGTGTCCCTGCTTATGGCAGGGGGTTGGAAGTAGATGATCTTAAGGTCCTTTCCAATCCTAACTATTCTATGATTCTATGTTGGCATTTCCAGTATTCAGAGCAGATGCAGAAAGGGTGTCATATGGATGCCCTTGACTTCATGGGAAGCAAGCATATTTGGTGAACTTTCTGATCCTCTCCTTGTATGCATATACAGAATATAGATCTGTTTATAGAGCAAAAAGGGTTGCTATCATATAACCACTTAATGCGAATTTTTTCTGCAGCATCAGGCTCCAGGTGCCTCATGCTGAGTTGTGCAGTTCTGGCATTCAAGCTAATGCATCACATATTAATTTTTGCTTTGCAGCCATCAAACCCCATCTGAAGCAGCAACTGAAGAATGAAGAAGTGGAAGTGGGAGGAACGGCCAGGCTGCGCTGTGAGATTTCTATTAGCAAAGCAGAAGTGGAGTGGAGGAAAGATGGGGTCCTCCTTCACTCAAGCTCTAAGTATGAAATGTGGCAGGACGGCACCCTCCGTGAGCTGCGTGTTCACCACCTGGAGCCTGGTGATGCTGGAGAGTATTCTTGCAAGGCTGGAGATGAGACAAGCTCTGCAAAACTGACTGTGAAAGGCAAGACCCGTTTATTGGGGCAAGGGGGTTTTCATTGTTGGACACTTAAGTTTTGCAACATAATTGTTACCAATTGTGATAAATAACTGCCAAACTACTGTGATAAACACAGAGCATAGGAAGGGTATCATAAAAAAAGTCACGGTCAATGAATGGACCTAAAGCAAAGGTTTGTTTTGTGGACAGGGGTGGATAAGACAACTGTAATTTTTGACTCATGGCTTGAAATATTTGTTTGACATCACATGCATGTGAGTGAACAGATGGTTCACCCCCAGCTTCCAGTGACATGGCAACTGCATCTGGCCTTAATATTGTTACAGAGTTTGCCTTCAGTTTGGACCCCAAGTGTGGAACAACCACCACCAGCATCTCTACAGGCTACTCGATATTGTAAAAACATCATGCCCAGCTGCACCATTTTTCATGCAGATGGTGACCTCAGTTGCATGAATATGCAGTGTGTTGCTCAGATGAATGTTGCACTGCTTTTCCTCTGGTATTCTCCAGCAGATTCAGGGTACACAGAGCTTCTGCCTGTTGTGGTCTGTATGATCTTTGCATAGATCCACAGGGGCCCAGCTCACCTAGAAGATGGACTCAAGCTAAGTGAAATGCAAATGTGCTCATACTAATCCAGTAAATCCTGCTGAGAGCACAGAGCTAGCCAGTTTGGAGCATCAGCACAGAGTATATGCAATTTTGTTTCTGAAAAGACGGTAGAGGCGATCAGGTTTTAATGCTATTCTCTGAAGATACCTAAGTGCAAATGTAACAAATTTCAAAATCTTGATTTTGGCATCTGGCATTTGTGCCTTAATCACCCAATTACGATATCAAACATCTAATTAAAAATAAAATAAAAATCAATATGCAATGTATCTCTGAGAAAGGGCAAGTGGTAAAAGCACTGACTGAAAAACATTGGCCATGTTACCAGGTACACTGAAAGTAGTGAGGCAGTAGAATTTGACAAATGATTTGAGAGGTTGAGCTAACTCCATCCTCGGAAGTAAAGCTCAACGGGACACAAGTGCCCAGCAATCTGTTGTAGGCTAGTCCTGCTTTGAGCAGTGGCAGGACTAATGACCTCCAGAAGTCCATTCCAACCTACATTATTAAATGATTCTGTCAATTGATCTGTGTTTCCCCTTTCATGGCTTGACTGATGGACTCTTTACAGAGCCTGACGTAACCATCGTGAGTGGCCTAAAGGACATGGTGGTGTTTGAGGGGGATGATGTAACATTTCGGTGTCAAGTTTCTCATGAGAATGCAAGGGATGTTGAATGGAGGCTACAGGACGTTGCTCTGCAAAATAATGAAATGAATGAGATCTCAGTGGAAAAAGGAAAGATTCACACTCTAACATTAAGGAAGGTGACTGAGCAGGACATTGGCACTGTCACTTTCAGAGTGGGACCCCACACGTCCACAGCAGAGCTCATGGTAAAAGGTAAGTCCCTCTGTGTTGTGGGAAAGGAACGGGATTGATGAGAAAAGGTGAATTTTTGCTTATGCTGATATAATTCAAGGCCACTATTCACCCCTTGTTAACTCATGTGAGTAGGGTGCTTGTGCTTCAGAGCATATGTGATGTACTGATGTGGTCTCATAAACTGTCATCCCTGTGGATAGACAGTGGATATATCTCCAAGGTCTCAAAGCCAACTGGTTCCTAAAGAAATTACTGGATTGGCTCATGTAGTTGGATGGATAGATCTCTATTTTCATTGCTTCCTCTCCCCCTTTTATTTATTTATTTATTTATTTATTTTTACATTGGAAGAAAAGCTTCTTTATTTTCTCAAAACAGTGTTTAGAAGAAATTCTCAGTCCAGCATCCTTCTCCTTCTCTCTTTGAAGTTTGTTTTAACCCCGTAATATGTAACACAGAAATTAAAGAGGGGTTAATACACAAACTGTAGCTTTAGCACTAGATAAAGGTGACTGTAAATGATTTTGCTGTGCCTGTAATTTCAGTGCCACCTTCAGTCTTTAAGGAGAAATTACAGAGCATAGAACTGCAGGAAGAAGAAACGGCCATCCTCCGCTGTGAGGTCTCCCAGGCTAATGCTGTGGTGGTTTGGAAGAAGGGCACTCAGGTGATTTCACCAAGCTCCAAGTATGAAATCAGACAAGAAGGAACAATCCATACTCTAAAGATTTATCACTTAAACCCAGAAGACTCTGGCAAGTATACCTGTGATAATGGAAATGAACAAACAACAGCCACTTTAACTGTTAAAGGTAAGTTGTTTTGGTTTCTTTTTAAGATGAGAAACTTGTTCCACTTCCTTAGCTTAGTACTAGCAAGAGGGTGCTATCTACTGTCCTTGATTTCACATGTACTTTGGTGGCATAAAGCAGCTAAGTCCTTTTGCTTTCAGAAGTTAAGTCCTGTGGTGTCCTCAGCAATGAACATGAAGAGATCCAAATGCAGCAACTGCTTCCAGAATCCTAGACCCAAGGGCCTCTTTCTGGTCACTCAGAAAGCCAAGGCTGGAACTGAAATTAGCATAAGTCCATTTCTGATGCTTAAGCAACCTTTAAGTTCCACTTGGAAAAATGGTGCACAAAAGCGCTCAAGCTTACTTGGCCACTCAACTCCAACTGATGAGCAAGGCATCTAAATAATTCCAGTCCTTAGGGTCTTAAAAATAAGTTAATGTGCCAATATGTCAATTATTTAAAATTTATACCAATACAATATTAAGGCAACTTTTTCTGGGATATAAGATCAGTAAAGCTAAAGAGAAGCCATGATGTTTTTGAGAACTGCTATCTTTTCAAATATACTTTAAGGGCTCTCCCATGAAGGGCACACACCTGCCTACTATCATGCTAACTCCAGGATTCAATGATACCAGAACAGTTGTACTGTAAGCAGATTCTTTGATGATGGCTCTCTGTTTGTGTCTCTATGTGCTGTCCTAACCCAAGAGGAACTAAGCTTCTATATGTAGCACATTGTAAGTCAACCCATCAAAACCCTATCTTAACCATCAGTGATACACATCAGTGCAGAGATTTCCGGAGTCCAACTCTCGTCTCGGTCCAGTTGTCATTATATAATATTTCCCCATGCACCCTCCCAGATACCCAAGAACTTTGATATCAGACATAGGCTTTTGAGTTGTGCCTTTGGACATTTGGAGATACCTGTACTTAGATGCTCAAGAGTCCATATCCATGACTGCTTCTGTGTAAGAAGAAACACATTCTCAGAGGTGTCCAGTGACTCCTGAGGAGTGGAGAGTGTTTAGTGCTTCTGGAAACCCAGCACTTTTTATCACTCCTTGTTTGGGCTTTAAAGTAATTTTGGAATTGAGTTTGCACCTACTTTGTAGTAGCACCACAGTTTCATTAAACACAGGACCTAGTGACACAGCCACCAATGAAGCATATGTTTTTTTCCTCTAATTTATCTTGGTATAGCTTTGCCAGTAACCTTCACACAACCACTCCAGAACCAGCAAGCTGAAGCAGGTGGCACCATCACTTTGAGCTGTGAAATCTCAAAATCAAATGTCACTGTGCAGTGGAAGAAGGCTGGGACAGTGCTGCGACCAAGCAGCAAATACAAGATGCATCAAGCTGGATCTATGGCTGAGCTGACAATTCATGACCTCAGTGAAGCTGATTCTGGGGAATACACGTGTGACACAGGGGACCAGCAAACTACTGCATCTGTGCTTGTGAAAGGTGGGGCTTTGCATGGTGAAGGACTGAACAGTTTGGTACTCTGGCATGGGCACATGATTAAGCAATTTGGCAGCCAGACATTGTCCTATGCCCAAACTAAATCATGCAGATCTCAGACACAAGAGGGATTTCAAAGGGATAAGAACTGGGTCAGTTATCTCTAGGGATCTGACATGAGTCTTTATTCAATAATTCTGTGATTTAATGTTAATGTCACCCACTAAAATCTGTTGACAATGTTTTCACAATACATAGGTTGCATTATAAATATGTATTTTATATTTATTATGTGCACAATGCAGTAGAACATGCATATTCTATAGACTATCATATATATGTGTGTAATATATATGCACACATGCATAATGCATCTGTAAGAATGTAACATGTTACTAGATGTCTGTGTTAAGTACATTTCCATTTCTATGCATTTAATGCTTAGTGCTTTGTGGTTGTTCTTTCAAATAACTGCCAAGAAAGAGCATAACAAAATGTTTAACCTAGGAAGCATCACTTGAAAGTAGATATCAAACTCTGTTGACCTTTCCATAAAGAACCAGCAGCCACCATAGTCGAGATGCTGAAGGATGTCACTTCGCGTGAAGGGGAAGATGCAGTGTTTGAATGCAGGCTGTCCCGAGAAACAACTCAAGATGCACAGTGGTTCCTGGGGGATGTTCCCCTGCAATCTAATGAAATGAATGAGATCAGAGTCCAAGGGACGCTTCACACCTTGATCCTGAGGAAGGTGACACTAGAAGATTGTGGGCCCATCAGTTTCAAAGTGGGGCAACATACCTCAACAGCACAGCTAATAGTTCAAGGTGAGGAACCCTCCTAGGAAGAGGGTTTGAGCAGGTACTCGTAAGCACTGTCAACATAACTTTAGCTTCTGGAGAGGTGCATTTGGGAGGAGAGGTTTTGGAAATTTTGGGAGATTCTGCTAACCTAATTTAGGCATTTAACAGTCAGAGATATTCAGCTGAGATATTGGTTTCAGTCCTTCTTATAGTCCATGAAGTAAAGCAAACATCCTTTGAAGACCATCCAACTGAAACAAGCAGCTAAGATATGTCAGAATCTAAAGAATGTCAAGAATATGCTCTCAATTAATCTCCTACTTATAATGGGTTTAGATCATATTTACTCCCAAACTCATGTGAAAACTCTGAAAAACCTTTCCATTAAGTTATATAGAATGTTTTGAGAGATGAGCCATGTCAGTACCTTATGTTGTTTTCTCCTTTTTAATCTGGTTCAAAATGTAGCTGTAGAATCACAGAATGGTTTGGGTTGGAAGGGACCTTAAAGACCATGAAGTTCCAACCCCCCTGCCATGGGCAGGGGCACCTTCCACCAGACCAGGTTGTTCCAAGCCCTGTCCAACCTGGCCTTGAACACTGCCAGGGATGGGACAGCAATAGCTTCTCTGGGCAACCTGTGCCAGAGCCTCACCATCATCACAATGAAGAATTTCTTCTTACTCTCTTTCAGTTTAAAGCCATTCCACCTTGTCCTATCAGTACTTGCTCTTACAAATAGGTACCCAGTTCTGATCTGGGGGCAATGCTGGATTAAATGGTTGCAGCAGTGTTGGTATCCTCTTCCCCACAGTTGCTGCAGTCACATTTGTGAAGGCACTCCACAGCTTGGAGCTACAGGAGGGTGGCACAGCTCAGTTGTCCTGTGAAGTGTCCAAGCCTGATGTCCCAGTGGAGTGGAAGAAAGGCACATCAGTGATCAGCTCCAGCCAGAAGTGCAGCATCAAGCAGGAGGGGAATGTGCACACGCTGGTCATTCACGATTTGAACCATGCAGACTCAGGGGAGTATAGCTGCCACACAGCTGATGGGAAAACCACTGCCAAGCTAGAGGTTAAAGGTATGTTTTCCTCTTTGCTCAGCAGTGGTGAGAGATGTGTATGTCTATTTTTGGTGCTCTGTGGTACAAAACAGACATTGAGGTAGTGGAGCAAATGCAGTAGAGGCCACCAATTTTGTCAGGGGGCTGCACATGATGTATAAGGAGAGGACAGGGCAGCTGGGTTTGTTTAGCCCAGGAAAGAGAAGATTGCGGAGGGACCTTGTTGCTGTTGTTTACAGCTTCCTAATAGGGGTCCACAGAGGAGAGAGACAGATTTTCCTTGCTCAGAAAACATATGAGAGACAACAAGTGCAAGCTGCAGCAAGAGAAATCCAGACTGGGGAAAAAAATCCCAACCTTTCACAATGAAGTGGTGGTCAGACTGTGGAATTGGGATCCAGAGGGGTGGAGGAATCCATGGAAGACTACCAAAGGCCCTGTCAGCCTTAATTATTCTGGAATTCATCCCTAGCTTCATGACCTGAAGCCTTAAGTTTGCAGTTATATATTCTTTGAGTGCTTTTATCCTGTTCTGTTGTTACATTTTGGGGAGGAAGAAACATATGGGCTTCAGAAATTATTACTGAAATTATTTGGGAATTCTTTGTGAAAAGAAGCCTAAAATTCAGGGAAAGAAATGCAGCTCCTGTAGAACTGAAATATTTCATGCTGGTTGACTCCTCTCTCTCTTCCTCCTTTCTCTGGCTTAATGCTGACTGTAGTAGGGATGCCTCCTCCTCCTTAGGTAAATGCAATGAGAATTGCTCATGAACTTAATGAATGGCGTTATCAGTACCTTAAAAGCAAAACATTCCTCTATTTTCTATTCTTTCTTCACCTGTTTTTTTTGGGTTTTTTTCTCTTTGCACCATCTCCCCTTTCAAGCCCTGCCTGTGCTTTTCAAACGCTGGCTGAAAAACGAGGAGGTGGAGGAAGGTGGCACAGCCATGCTACACTGTGAGCTGACAAAACCCAATGCACCCGTGGAGTGGAGGAAAGGAGATAGGGTGCTGCAGTCAAGCGAGAAGTATGAGATCCGGCAAGAGGGGACACGTGTTGAGCTCCTCATCTATGATGCTGAGGCTCAGGATGCTGGCGATTATACATGCGACTCGGGGGATCAGCAGACCACCGCATCATTGCAAGTCAAAGGTAGGAGAAACCTTGTTTGAAGGCAGAGAAGTTATGGCCATAGCTTCCTTTGACTGGGGCGATATGGAAGTTTTATCACTGAATTATCATGAAAAAGTCTGATAATTTGTGAATAATCTGTGAATTACAACTGTGGGAAATTTTTTGATCTTCAACCTGCTCTTCAGAGAAGATTTTCGTGCCTTTTAAACTCAGCTCTATTTCTGCAATTGCAATTTTCATCACATGAGAGCCGGGAGCAAAATTTCAGCTGCTGCTAATGACAAGTACGTACAAAAGCAGTTAGAAAACTTACCTGTTGCCTAACAATAAGAGACTGGAGTATTTCACCATACCTAGAACAGGCCTACTTTAAATTAAGCCATTGTATCTATTTGTGCCTGAGCAGCCCAAGAATTGTGGCTCTTTGCCTTTTTCTAGTGGCTGTGTTTTCAGATTTTATAGTTTTATTCATTTTATACTAGGAGTGCTTGATCATACTAAGTTGACTTGAGAAACAAGATCATACTTTCAGATCCTGTGTTTAGCCATCATAATGAGCTCCTGCTCATAGTGTGTAGCTTCAGCCATTAAATGTCCAAATGTTGTGATTGGTACTGTTGTGCCTCTACCTGCTCACACTGAAAATTGTGGGTTTGCCCATGTGAACCTCCTTAGAGGTGCTGTGACCTATGGCAGTCCTTTATGGAGCAGCAGTGGACACCCTTATAGTATCAGCAGCTGATCCCATGAGTGTCTGGCTAAGGTACAACTTAAAATCCTTCTCTGAGCTTGGCATTACCAACAGGGAAATTGTGGTTCAGAAAGAGGGGAACTGCGAAGCTGGAGAAGTTGCAAGCAAGTTTCTCATCTCTGAGCAGTGTTACTAATGAAGCTGCTTCTGTACTACAGTACTACCTGTGCTATTTAACGAAGAGCTGAAAAACGTAGAGTCTGAAGAAGGGGGAACAGCTGTCTTACGCTGTGAGATCTCCAAGCCTAATGCCCCTGTTGAGTGGAGAAAAGGAGGAGTGGTCATTCAGCCCAGTGACAAGTACGAGATGAAGCTGAAAGGCAGAATTGCTGAGCTGATCATCCATGGTGTACAGCCTGATGACTGTGGGGATTATACCTGTAGCACTGGATACGAGATCACTACAGCTTCTGTGTATGTGCAAGGTAAGGTGAAATGTGGTGGAAACGTTCCAATTTTGCTGTCTGGATTTCTTGTTCCAAAATCTTTGACAGTAACTGGCCAAAATTGTCTCAGATGCAAACAGTTGGCAGTCCTTTCCTTTCCTGATTTCAGTGCTGATATAAACTCTTACCTCCAGGCTGAGGTTGGACCAACCTCAAGTTAAAGTAGTTCAAAGTACTGATCGTACCATGTACCACAGTAGATGGTGGTACTGCTGAAAAACTATTTGCTTGAGCAATGGTCATAAAAAATCATGGAATTCTTATTATTACTGTTTACAGCTTCTATCACTGATATTCTTAGTATTCTTTTAAAGTACTGCAGCTAAATATTTAAATCTTAACCTACCTCTCTGCCTCCAACATAATACAATGTCAATGCAGATGGTTGCAGATGTCATGGAGTAAATTTTCCTCCCAAAGAAACAGTGTTTGCAGACACACACACTGCGCTTGCAAGCCGGTGAAGAATGACAGGTGGTTTCTAAATCCCATAAGGAAAGTTTTAGCTCTTTTTTTCCCCTGGAACAGGATTACAAGTTTAATTCTTCTGGACAACTTGCACTGTTTCTTCAGCTACTCTGCTGGAAGCAACATGTATATATTTATGCTTTTGTTTTCCTTTGGCACCTCCTCTTGCTCTGTTATACAGAAGAAGCAGCAGTCATAGTTTCTGGTTTAAAGAACACAGACGTCTTTGTGGGTGAGTCAGCCACGTTCACCTGCGAGCTCTCGCACCCGGGCGTGAAGAACGTACAGTGGTGGCTCGATGGATCTCCCCTTCACAACAACTTTGTGACTGAAATCTCTGAGCAGGATGGGATAATCCACACGTTAACCCTAAATGACGTGGCGTGCCATGACTCTGGCACTGTCACCTTCAGAGCTGGGTCCCTTATATCTACAGCTAAATTATTAGTCAAAGGTATTTCTTAGAGAAAAACACATGGCCCCCTCTGGACTTGCTCAGTGCGCTAGTGCTTCTGCCTTCCAGGCTACCCTTACCAAATCCCTTAACAGTTTTATTGTGTCCTGCAACCCTCCACTTCTGCAAGTCATCCATACTTATGCCAGAAGTCTTAGAGGTACAACCACATCGATTTTTAGAGTGGTTCAGGTGAGGAAGGGCTGCAGGATCAGGGCTGCTGCTTTCACCTGACTTCTAAGTAGAGATGAACATAAATCACTGTGGTAACACCTGATTTCTTTTATTCCCCCTGCAACTATTTCTCTAATACCACAAATATTATGTAGCTGGAAATTCACAAAATTGCCACTGTGCTGCTCCATGACTAGGCTGCTGGTGCAGAGCTCTGTATGTTCCCAAGACAAGACTTTGGGCTGTTATATTGATGGCTTCAGAGCTCTTCCTGGAAACCAAAGAGTATAGGACATTGCGGTAACACTGACAAAATGAGCCTTGTTTGTTGACTGCCAGAATAGTAATGGTCATCACTGCACTAGTAAAGCTTTCTGATCTATTGGATAAATATTTTTCTCATTTGGTAAGGGTAGCCACAAGCTGCAAATAACACTGAGCTCCAGACTTGACAAAGCAAGCTCCTTCACATCCAGTCCTCTTATAGCCATCAGGAAAAGCTTTTATTTTTCAGACAAAAGTAATACTTCTTCCTAGCTTGGAAAATGGATTTATATATAATAGAGATATGAAGGCTTAAGAGTTCTTTATTGAAATCTATACCAGTGCTACAACTATCTGTCCTGGTTTTGGACTATCGTAATATGGTAGACCATAATTTGGTCTACCATAATATGAATGATCCATAGTATGGGATTGTAGTTGATGGTTGATGTTTCCTTCTCTGTATATGCTCACTATACTTAGCTCTCAGATAAAATGTCAAATTCACTTCTTCCTAATATCAGAATGAAGCAGCAACATCATAGAGTGCAAACCCCACAAATTCAATGTCCATTTATATCAGTTTTGAATTTCAGAGACAGAACCTGGTTCTGAGCTATCCAAGCAAAGAACTCCACTGGGCTTAAGACATACATTAAAAATAAATGCATCATTAGGCATCATTAGGGCTCCTGAGAAGTTTTCATTTCACAGAATCACAGCATTATTGATGTCGCAAGTGACTTCTGAATGTCATTTAGGCCAACCCCACAGTTCATGCAAGTACTTGTATGTGGATATTTTGTACTTCTATTTAAGCAGGATTGCATTAATGTAAACATGAATCACAGTAGCATGTGACTATAAATTGATAAGTATGTGAAATATACTTAGAAAACACCCCAGTTACACTGTGCTCTGTAACATTTGAATTAATAGGAAAGTAAAATTTGTGTTTGTGTTAGCAGCCAATTTAATGCACTTTTTTTTGTCCTGAAGTTTAAAAATAGATCTGTCTTTGACTGACCTAGGTGTATGTCAGTCTGTCTAGCTATTCATGCCTTTTTCTTCATCAAGGAACAAACTGTTCTTCTCTCTGCTTCATGTGTCCCATTCTCCTGGTGTAAAGCATACTTGTAACTGGATATATTCTATAGCAAGTTGAGACCTCGTGACAGCTTTCGCTATTGGGCCTTCACAATATCATTGCCCTACAACTGCATTCATTCAGTAGCACAGCATGATGGCATCTTCATGTGTGGGCGTGGGAAAATGGAAAAGGTTGAAGGAGCTGCCACTGCCTTCTGACCCTTTTGGGCAGTGTGGGAATTCCAAGCCCCAGTGTACATGCTGGCTTTCAAATCCCAAAGAGCTTTCTGCCATTCTGCATCAGTGAATCACCAGGGTCTTAGCCTAGCAGTGGCAAAGAGCAATGGGACAATTAAACCAGGACACCTTCCTTCTCCAAGACCACAGGTGACATTTGCTGTGAGGAGCACATCTGCGTCTTATGAGAGGAGATGGTATTTTACTCCCCAGCCACATGGATACCTCCTGGCTTCCTCAGTCCTGGTGTAATCAGAACACACCCACAATCTGCCACTGATGCCTCACTTCCATGAACACACATGGCAGAAAAGTGGCAGAGGAAGAATTAAGGAGCAGGATCAAGCCTTGCAGCAAGTTTACGAAGGGCATTTGCAACACTATCTTTGCTTCCCAAAGTCTGCTAGTAGCATCCCAAATCCTCAGCCTGATGCACCAGCCTGAAGAGGAGCATTCCAGACAGAGGTCTGGGGTAGTTTATTATAGCTGCTTATGATCAGAACAAATATTTGAAAGATAAGGACATAGATCAGGTTTCTGTGTCATCTTTTTATGACCCATTGTAGCTCTATTATTTGGAGGGCAAGTTGACATAGTTTGCTGAGAAGGATGTTGCAAAGAGACTTCCATTTTCATATTTCCTTGAGATTTTTCTCTTAGCATATGTATTGTAGTTGTATGTGGGTGGTTCAGTTTGATTTCTCAGCAGGAACTCCTTGGGTGCTTTCACAATATTTTGAGGTTAGATATATCTGCTGTGCCCTACAGCTACCTCCCAAGAAGCAGAACTAGTATTTTAAGAGAAAAACTGCATGCTTAAGAGCAGCCTCATGGATCTTACCTTTTCAGAGGAGCTGCATATCCTGCTGCTTTCAGCATTTTATAGGCTCTCTGGGATTGCAATGGCTTATGCCACAGCTCTACTTTCAGCTGCTGTAAAGAAAATCATATTACTTTTCCCCCAAACTATGTCTCTGCTGCAGAGGAACACATGGTCAACCAAAGCAATAAGTACCTGTCTCCTCTGAAGTGCTCTTTTTTGCTAGAGTTATCCTGGATCTTTGCTCCTCATGCTGCCAGTGACTCCTAATGTATAGCCAGCACAGGACAAGAATGAGTGTTTGCATTTGAGTACTGCATTTCTTTCCAATGAGTGGTTGTAGTTTGCTCCTACACAGGGCCTCCAGTAGGTTTTGTGGCATTTTGCTATTGTTATGTGAGGTTGAGAGCTGCAGGGACCATTCACAGAAACCCATTCATTGCAGTCCTCTCTCTCACACATGTGCTTCTGCCACATTCTGGGAAGCAGAAGTGTTTCACATCCAGTGCTTCCCATCTAGAGGATTTCAGCAGTGGTGGGGTTAAAAATAAGGGAACTCCAGCAGACGTTACACACAGAAGTTCATATTCAGGACTGTTAAAGCACAAGCCTGAATTGTTGGTGGTCCATTTTCTAGTGTGATTGTTATATTCTAATGTACCGGGTTTGCTTCAATTCTGCTTGATGCTGACAAAAGCAGACTAAACTGCTAATCCCCAGTGTGCCCAGTCACCTTCCTGCTTGCGCTGTCATTCTGCTTGCTCCTCACAGGCTCTGTGCTTGTCAAAAACCATTAAGTTGCAATTTCCATGAGGATCCACTAATGCATGTCCTTCCTGACGTGTTGGTTAACAGATCCAACCATTGAAGTGGTCAGTCCCATGCAGGATATAACTGTTGATGAAGATGGCACAGCAGAGTTCATATGCCAATATTCTAGGCCAGTACACGCCATATGGAAGAAAAATGATCAGGAAATACATGCAGATGGGCAGCGAGTGATTATCGATCAGGACTGGAATGTAAGCATGCTAAAAATTAAACCTACGGTACCAGAAGACACTGGCATCTATTCATGTGAAGCTGAAGGCATTAAAGTGATGGCTACACTTGATGTTCAAGGTGAGGTCTTCCAGCCAAAGAGGAAGACTATCATGGGTTCCAAATAAAAAAAGGTGGAAAAATCATGGCAACACCTCTCAATAAGTGGCACATAAGATACCACTCTTTGGTGTCCACTCCAGTACTGATAACAATGATGAAAGTAGTTGGGAGTTAATGGGAACTGAACATGAAACTGCAGCATTTGACTGAACCTTAGTTCTAATTAATGCTCACTTACTACAGCACTTGCATGTTATGCCTCTTCTAGAATGAATTGGAACATCAGTGCAATGGGATGTGTCCTGATGAATTATTGCAAAATCACAGATTAATGTTGGTCCAAAAGAATGATCAGAGTACTTTTTGCTATTCCAGAGTGCCTTTTACACACAGTAATGGGTAGTGTGTGAATTCATTTTCTTTTCAACTAAGCTAAAGTAGCTTAATATTTTACTTATTTCAAAAATTGATCACTCAAGGTTTACCTTCCTTCTCCCTTTGAATCAGCATTTGTGAGGGCCCTGAGAAACAGTAAATAAAAATACTAACAGTAAGATTATGGTTTTATATATTTATGTTTCTTTTTTTCCCCCTGCTGTTTATGGAATAATTGGTTTCGGTCAGCAGGTGGGTCAATGTAATCAATGAAGCAATAGTTCTTATTTGATTTCTGAATATTTATGACAAGTATTCCTTCTTCTTGCTTAACCAGAGTTGTTAGAACAGAAGAGCAGAGTACTATTTATTATAGTATTTTCTATACTGGCAGGCACTTTCCATTTTAGGAATTTTAAAAGATATTAATGAATGTAATCTAAAAGCATCCCAGAGGAGATTGGATTTACAATTGACTGCTTTTTGTGGGTAGGGAAGCCAGCACTCAAAAAGTTCACAAATGAACAGCTTGGATTTGTGCCAACAAAATGGTACTTCCTCTAAGGGTTTACAAACTCCTCATTACTATCCATAAGTATTATTTTTATAAAATACAGATTTTATTTTTTTTTTAATAATTAATGGTTGGGGTTTTTTTCCTATTAAATAAATTGTCCTAGTTCTTTTTTTTTTCTTTTCTATTTTGATTAGAACAATTCCAGATACCAGTTACAGAAATCTAAACAGGAATGTCTCAGGGCACTGATTTATATCATAGATCATGCTGACCATTGTATGGTATTGGTATTTGTGCAAACTGTATTTAGTCAAGTGTGTGTTCCCACTGTTGTGCATGTGTTTGTCCATGTAGCTGGTCTGTCACAAATTATATCGGCATGCACCAGCCCACATTTAATTTTGTGTTGGTCTCATAGAAATGACAACCAATGCATGCAAATGACTATGGAGATACATGCATGTCTCTGACCACACAATTCACTACTCATGCATGCGAAAATAAACCTAATACATTATCACAGACCTCTTGTAATAATTCAGAAATCTACCATGCAAAATACTGTTAATGGAGATTTTAACTTCCTGTGAGTTTCCTAGAGGCAGACTTGTTAATGCAGATTACCATCACTATGGCTTAGCCAGCTATAATATTCTCTCGTACTCGCTTTGTAAGAAAGGTAGAAAGATTTCATCATGAGCTGTCAGTGGATTCAAGTATCCCCAGTTATGATGATGATTGGGCTCCCTGGCACATATGTGGGAAGTGTTTCCTACTGTGGGAAAGAAGGAGTTTGATTATACTTCATCTTCCTGAGCTATCCATTCCTATTGACTATTGGCCTGATTCATATAAATACCAGCTTTTTGTTCTTCACTTGTAAAAACAGAAGTCAGGTTTCAGGTGGAAACCTAGATTAAATACTAGACATCCTAAAGTTTTATCGTTATTTTTAAACTATCTCACTACTTAAAGTGCTTTTAAATACAGTACCGTGTTAGAGAGTGGTTGAAATCAGTAATTAAACCTACAAGCACAGGTTATCACATCCACATCCTTTCCATCAGTCATCCAGTGCTCCAAGGCTTGTTAAATTCAGATATGCATGGCCAAACAATTAATACCATTCATTGTCCTTCTTTGCTAGCTAAGAACAGCATTGTCCAGGGCTTGGAGAATGTGGAAACTGTGGAAGGAGGGGAAGCCCTATTTGAATGCTATCTTTCCAAGCCCGAGTGCTACAATTACAACTGGTTGATTGATGATGAACCTGCCAAAACTACAGAAAACACTGAAATGGTTTACTTTGAAAATGGGCTCAGGCATCTTCTGCTGCTGAAGAACCTAACTCCCCGGGACAGTTGCAGGGTGACTTTTATGTGCAGCGACGCAGTGACCTCAGCCTTCCTGACAGTGAAAGGTAACTGAAGCGCTCATGCACAGGGAGTCTTAATTTCCAGTTGGAAAGAGCAAATGAAACAGGAAAACGTGATGAGTAGCAGAGAGGAAAGTTTGCATTTGTTACTTGATTCTTACCTAAATCGTCTTCCCACACAATACATAGATGATGTTTTACAATTTCCTTTTTTTCCCCTTGTTCCAAATGCTATGACATAGATACAAGCAGGATCAGCTAGTAATGACTTAGCAGCAAAGGACTGCCTGACAGTTGTCATTATTCTGTTGAGTTGGGTTGTGTTTGTAAATACTTGAGGACTTTAAAAGTGAAAGTTATATCAGTAACAACATTATCTCTGCATGATTGTCTTCTATGCCACTACTGGAGACCCCTGTGCTGATTAGAACCCTTTCAGAGTACAAGAACAGCCATCCTTAGTCATAGCATAATATCTTCATTGTGGTTTTCTACTACTTGGGAAGGAAATACATTGCTAGGTTGGATTTTGCTTCTGTAAGTTTTGGGAAGTTTCAGTCCCCAGTGATACCTTCTGTCCTAGTGATATGTACATAGCCTCTCTTTAAATGATGGATTTGTTTTCAAGGCCTGACTGTCCAGAGCTTCAGCATAAATATTCACAAAATCTCTTGCTTTTATTTGTTTCTCTAACTGAGGGCTTGATCACCTGTTTTTATCTGCAGAATGGCGCCTACAGATCTTGCAGCCTCTCACAGATGTAGAAGTCCCTCTGGGGGAGAAAGCTACATTTAGTTGTGTTCTAAGTGAAGCTGTGCCAGTTACTGAAGTTGCCTGGTATAGTAATGATGTAGAGATCCAGTCAGATGAGGACTGGGAGGTACAAGCAGATGGAAACAAATACAAACTTATTCTGAAAAATGCCCAACTGCATCATTCTGGAGAGGTGACTTTTGCTTCGAGGGAAGCAATTGCATCAGCCAAGTTATCTGTGATAGGTGAGTGTCTGTTGTTCAAGACCAATGGCACTTGAAATCTCAGACTTTATTGAGCTACAACATTGAATTTTCTAATCTTTGCGTTGAGTCTTTAATCTTTGCCTTGCATCCTCACCTAGTGTTCTTAGTCAGAGAAGATGCTACTGGGTAACTTGTTCTTTGACCACCTCATCAGAAGAAAATTACATCAGGCTAGTGTTGGTAAAGATGCTCATCAACTTTCTTTAGCTGCAGTCTTCTGTAAAATGTAATGTAGAGTCTGATAGAAATCAATTTACTCAGGTCATCACCCTCAGGGAGGGAGCTGAACTAGAGCACATGTGGAAAAATTAGCCAGAAGGCAGACAACCTCTTGAAATATGCTAATCTTCTCAAGTGAAGGACAACTAGTTTTCCAGATTAATGAGTTGCATACTAAAGTCTTCATATGGGTGAGAGTCATGAAACATGTACTTTATACTTTAGCGATATAAAAGTTAATATCTCTTGAAGTACTTCACCATTAGAAAAAAATATAGTTCCCTAGTTCCGTCTTGGGGCAGTTTATACCCATGGTTCACCAATGCACATTCCTTCACCCACAGTCTGTCTGTTTCCCATGGTGGCATAGGTGGGTCACCCTGCAGCGGTTACTCCAGCACAACTCCAACGATGGTTATAAGACAATTACAATGTGTTTTAGCTGCGCACTGCAGTCAAGATGTTCAAGAGCCACTGACTGACCATCCATTGTTTAAATCATTATGGGTAGTCCATCTGTCTAAAGATTTCTGAAACTTGAGAGGTTGTTTACAGATTTAAAGCAGTGTTGTTTTATTTTGGACACCTACATTTTAGGAACTGCAAAATACGTCCTTCACAAACTCCTCCTGTTGACGCTTTTTCTGTATGACATTTGGCAAAAAATACAGAAAAAGAAGCTTTTATGTTATGTTTGTGGTGTCCAGAATTTAAGAACTTGCTGTTGACCTTACTTGCTGTTAATTTGTTGGATTGTTGCATTGTGGTAGGTCATTTACTTGGTAAATGCCTTGAACTTGAAGACTAAAAGAATTATTTCTGTCTTCTAAGCCAAGCATAAATTGAGGATCATTTTCCAGTGTACTGAGAATGACCATCAGTAGCCAGTCTAATAGAACAGCAGACCATTCCCTTTATGTATTTATTTGTTAGTGCCTGATGCTGTGACTTACATAACAATTACACAGAAATTGAGTGACTTGCTATTAAGTTACCAGAATTACTCTGTAGTCAAATAATAACTTGAATTCTGTTAAGGCCAGACATGAAAAGTAATTGAAGTTTTCGGCTAAATTCCTCGATAATATGGACAGTATAGGGGTATCTTTATTTTGAGCTAGGTGGGACAAAGCATCAGGGAAAATTCACAATATGTGACATTAAGTATGTGAGATGGCAGCTGGAAAATGGATGTTTGTCATTAGCAATGTAAATCAAAGGAAAAGTCAGTGGTGCACATGTATGTCTCACGGTTATAGGCATGTACCCATTCAACTTTCCAATAAGCCAAATACTGACTCTGTTCGCTTCCTTCTCATTGCCTGTAGAAGGCTCTTGGTTGTTTCAGTATAAAGCATTATTGCTCATGTCATATATTTCGGGACCTCTGTTGTGCCTTCAGCCCACCCTGATCCACCTGAAGAACCAGAAGTTTTAAGTAAGAACAGCCACTCTGTAACTCTGTCTTGGTACAAGCCGTTGAGCGATGGTGGTTGTGACATCCTAGGCTACAATGTGGAGAAGAAAATCCCAGGTATTGGCTGGCAGCCATGCAGCAAGGGCATTATTCAGAACACGGAGTTTATGGTGGACAATCTCACCCCAGGTGAACCCTACAGATTCCGCGTTTCAGCTATAAACAAAGTTGGGGCCAGTGAGCCGGTGCACTTCCCTCAGATGGTGCAGCTAGGTGAGAACAGAGAGATGCACCCATGGAGGACTGCAAGTGGCTGTACACCTTGTGTTTTGCATGGCATGCCTGCTTCATCCATTCCAGGCATCTCCTGGAAGAGTTCAGTCTGCAGTGTCTTTCAGTGCTTTGCTGCCAGGACAATAGAGGAGAAAGAGCTTGGAAAAATTGTTGTGGGCTGCCATGAACAAAAACGGCTGTGTTATTAGTAATAAACACCTATTTTCTCCAACCTGCAAAAAGCCGTCTGCATCCATGTGTTGCCTGGTCTTTTCAGGTGGAGTTAGGATGGTATGAGTCAAAAGGAGCATGTTGGGATGCATTTGGGGGTACCAAGACCCAGGTACAAAAGCTGTGGGTGTACAGTGTTGACTTCTTCACCCATCTTTCTCTTTTGTTTTATTATTTGTGTATATTTTTCAATAACTCCCACAAAGAAATGATGGAGGATGCAGTTCTGCGGTCTGTTGGTGGAACTCTGGAAGCCACAGTGGGATGGAGAACCACTTCCTCAGTCTTTCTTTTCTTGCAACTCTTTCTGTGATAGCAGAGTGCACAAAAAATTCCTCAAACTGAGAATAATAATAACCAAATCTTTTTCTTAAGGCTCAGATAGATAATGGTGTTTTCCCAATATAACAGCTGCCAGTGCTGGACCCTGATAAATCTGCATATGCTGACTTTGCCTACAAAAACCCCAAGGCATTTTCAGCAGCGGCCCCTCACACTAGTGAAATGTGCAAAGGAGCAGATCACACCCAGGAGTGTGCTGCTTTTGGTAATTCACCTGCGTACTTTACATCCCAGGCCACATCTCCCCATTTCATGCGTTTGTCTTGACTTCATTCTGAGTATCACAGCTGTACAAGCAACATGGCACTGGCAGGCCTCCTTCCAAAGGAGAATTGTCTTTTTGAGAATTTTTGCTCTTCCTAAGCTAGTGTACTTTGTTAGTTTTATTATTTTTTAATTTTCAAGAGTGGGATGAATGCTGCTTTTAATAATGTCATTTTTAATTCTTTTTTATTGTTTCTTTACTGTCTTCAGAACTGCTTCACTTCTAAACATTAAGATCTTCTAGAATCTGTAGAACTGCTTGAATACTGGTGATGGGTAAATGAAGATCAGCAAATAAACACAGGAATGTGAAAGATGCAACCAATTTGCATGCATATATTTAAATGGAGCTGGTTTCCCTGCTGGGCGATCTCGTAAAGTTCTGTCGCTGTTATCATTGGAAGTGCAAATTTTGAATGTTACCATATATTTTTTTTCTCCTTTTGGTTGTCCACAAGAACTAAAGAATCTATAAATGGAGGATGGGAAGCTTGGATATTTTATAGAGTGATCTTGAGTGTCTTAAGGCCAAATTACTGTATGTTCTCTGTGCCAATTTAATTTTTTCTGTAATTACAGAGCCTCCCGTTACAGTCACCCATCCTTTAGTGGGAGGATCAGTCTCAGAAGGAGAGGTGGCTCGCTTGGAGTGCAAATTATCAAGTGAAACTGAAAAGAAAGTTACATGGTTCAAAGGAAAAGAACAAATACGAGCTGGAGGGAGATACGAGATCCTCTCTGATGGGAAAAAGCAAATACTCATTATTCATGCATTTAAGCCTGAAGATCAGGACACATATACCTGCATGGTTTCTCCAGAAGTCAAATCTGTTGCCAGCTTGTGTCTTGATGGTAAGGAGCATGCATTCCTATGATGTTCAATAGTTCCGTTTATGGACATCCCAGGGCATCTCCACAGCTTGGACTGGAATTAGTTTTCTTTTACAAGCTGTAATAGCAATCCACAAAGAATTGTCTTTCTGTTCAGTATTGCCCAGTACGTTTCTGAATCCCTAACAGCTTCAAGCTGCTCGGATAAGATTTTCCTGAGTCATATATTGAAGTTGCAATACAGTTGTTTCTACATGGGTTTCTGGTGTCATTTGACACCATGATATTCTGGCTGGCCTTCAGCTGCCATTTCAGGAAGTGAGGGCTCTTTTGTATATTCTGCATGGTATCTGTCAGCCTCCGGTCCTAGGCATCCCAAATGGCTTTGGGCCATAGTGCTTAGGAAGCTGAATTGTGCCCCTGTAGTGGGATTCAGTGGCTTACACACAAGCATCTGGTGCCACTGAGGCACTTCAGGATATCACTCTTGACCTCCTTCTCTTTCTCCAGAGGAACCTAGAGCAATCATAGGTCCTGTGTTGTGTCTGAGAGCCGCACATGGATGTCTCAGAAGCCTGGAACATCTCAAAAACACGGGGCACTACACAGTAATAAGCCAGTGTGTCCCAGGGAGTGAGTTACAACCTTCAGACTTAGACACACCTGAACAGGCAGGTGTCTCCATGTCAGGCTCCTGTTAAAGGCAGTGGAGATCTATTCAAGACAGTCAGTGAAGGCCTATCTACCTGTAAAATAGGATGAGACTGAGTAGTTTTCCACACTGCACTGACAGCCTTAACTGGGTATTCATCAACTGCACCATTTTAAGAGGGCAGAAATTTATTTATTGTGTTCAAATCTGTGAAAAGTAAAAACATTGTTTGACCATGTTTTAAGAACCTGCAAAGAATCGTGGGATAATTGAGGTTGGAAAGGACTTTGAAGGTAGTGTAGTCTGCCCTCCTGCTCAAATAGGGTCCCCTAGAGCAAGTTGCCCATGACCATGTCCAGTTGTATTAAATTTACACATTGTTCTCAACAGAATGCATAGTTAAATGCCACTGATACTCTCCTTCCCAGGTGTTAGAATAAGCTTTATATGTGCTTCCTCAAAGCTTGCTCACAACCTTTGTCTTTTAACATCTTAACAATTTAATTCTCCTCAGTTCCTGCAGTGTCAATGCTTAAAGAGGTTGCCAAGGAAGCACCCCCTGCAAGTCAACCAGAAGAGCTGGTGGATGGTCATGTCCAGCCCAGCTTGCCCCCTGAGGCTGCTCAGGAGGGAGATCTTCATCTTCTGTGGGAAGCCCTGGCCAAGAAACGACGGATGAGCCGGGAGCCCACCTTGGATTCCATCAGCGAAGTGCCTGAAGAGGATGAGAAGCTTCAGAAGTTGAGGAAGGAGGAGGCGGAGATGTCTCACTATTACTCAGAGGAGTACTCCACATGTGATGAGCTGGCTAGGACAGGAGAAGCAGATTTCTCTTTCACAAGCTCAGATGATGAATCTAGAGCTGGGACTCCTTCACTAGTAAACTACCTCAAAAAGGCAGGGAAGAAAAGTATTAGTGTTACTAGCAAAGTTCAGTCCATCTCCACAGGCAAATTATGGAAGCAGTGGGAGGAATCCAGCGTGGAGGCTGTTCTGGCTGCCCCAGCTGCTAAGCCATCTGAACCAGAAATGCCAGATTTAGATGACCCTTCCATGAACAAGGCTGCTGTGAAGATCCAAGCTGCTTTCAAAGGCTACAAAGTAAGGAAAGAGATCAAGCAACAAGAGTGCCCAGTGTTTACTGAGACCTTCAAAGATTTCTCTGGTGAGCCTGGAAGTACTCTTCATCTTGAGTGTGTGGCCCACAGCAAAACTGACATGAAAGTCCGTTGGCTGAAAGATGGGGAAGAGCTTTCAGATGGTCGCTACTATCACATAGACAATTACAGTGATGGGACCTGCTCTTTGATTATCACTGGCCTGGACAGGAAAGATGCAGGTAAATACACCTGTGAAGCATCCAATAAATTTGGCAAGGTTTCACACAGTGCTAAGGTGGTTATTGGCACTCAAGAACCTCACTTTCTTCATAAGGAGGAGCAGGCTAAACACAGCACTGACAGTGAGACAGAGAGCTCGTCTGGCAGTGAGCTGGATGATGCTTTCCGTAAAGCAGCAAGGAGACTTAATAGACTCTTCAGGGCCAAGATCTCAACTGAGATATCTGATGTGGAGGAAGAGCTCTTTGTCAGTGCAGATGAAGGGGACATAGATGTGGTTGACCATCAGACGTATCGTGAAGATGACCAGTACATCTACATTAAGTTTGATATCTTGTCTGAGGCAAAAACTGCTGCCACTCGATTCAGAGAGATGTTTGGTGCTCTGGGAATTCCTGTGGAGATTGACATTTTGGAACAAAGCCCTAAAAAAGTTGAATTGCGCATTGGGAAAGCAACACCACCCACTCATGGGAAGTTTGCACCACCATTAGTGAGACCTCCTCCACCTTTGCTGACTTCTGATACAGGTAGGAGAAGCAAACCTGTTTGTTCTTTGAAAAAGACAGCTAGAGCACGTCACAGTGTTACCTTTTCACTCACAAATAGCTCCCAAAAGCCTTTGTTTTCCATTTGGAGCATATATTTTCCTGGAAAATTTGCACTTCGGCAAAAACTGATGGATTTTTTATTCTTTCTAGTTTGGAGGGAGAAGAGGGAGGTTAGTGATGAAGGAGGAGGTTGCAAAGTATTGCTTTATCTACAAAGCTGCTTTCCACAATAAAAATGTCCCCTACTACAATAATACGTCTATGCTATGATTAGTATAATCAAATAAATGAAACAGTTTTCAGAACTTCCTGAGGGAAACAAGATATTTTGTCAAAGAGAGGAGCAGAGACAATGTATGGTTTACAATGTATGGT
>NDXB01002807.1:74619-101423 GCA_002631895.1 Agapornis roseicollis
TTTGTCAAAGAGAGCAGCATTTACAATGTATGGTTTGCAATGTATGGTATAGCAATGCTTATGGTGTTATGGAATATCTTCATAGTATTTTTTAGGGAATTTCTACTTGAGTGTTTTCATAGAGAAAAGATAACACTCTGCAATAAAAAATAGAAACAAGAAGTCTTCAGGCACTGAGCAGCAGTGCTTTCAAAATATAACTTCCTATCTTCTTTCCTAACAACCCTGACTTTAGCTCCCATGTTTCTGACTGAGCTCCAAAACCAAGAGGTACAAGATGGCTATCCAGTCAGCTTTGACTGCATTGTCGTTGGCAAACCGCTTCCCACGGTTCGCTGGTTCAAGGATGGGAAAGCTATTGAAGAAAATGATCATTACATGATCAATGAGGACCAGGAGGGGTGCCATCAGCTGATCATCACAGCTGTAGTCCCCACAGACATGGGTGTTTACCGTTGCCTTGCTGAAAACAACATGGGAGTTGCTTCAACCAAGGCTGAGCTTCGAGTGGACTGTAAGTCTTAAAATCACTGTAGAGGAAACAAGGGAAGGGGTCCTGCTGAGTGGGGGATATTTTGTAGTTTGTGGGGTTGGGTTTTTTTTTTCCCAAGGAAAACACCATTTACATTAAGAACATATATGCATTGTCCATGAAATGTTTCACTTGCAAAACGCTCGGGTTCAGGTGCTTTTCAGATAAACAGAGGTGTTTTTTATAATCCAGGGGTATATGGGATCCTGCTGCAGTAGCAGTGTGAAATTAGTCTGTTGTCAGTCAAATTAGTAGGGAAAGATAATTATACTAAGAAAAATAGTTTCAAAGCTCAGATTATAGAAAATACTTCCTTTTCCATTTAACAGTGACCAGCACTGACTATGAGACAGCAGCAGATGCAACGGAGACATCTTCTTACTACAGTGCCAAAGAATATATTTCAAGGTAAAATATAGAACTCTACTTCTTTCTAAATTCTGACTTGGTAAGGTCAATATGTATATTTATGGTTTTGCTGTATTTAGCAGGGCCACTTTAACGTCATAAAGAAGCAGCCAGACCAGCTGAGATGAAGTAACTGCAACAGCTGGATATTTATCATGTCCAAACTTGCTCTGGCTGCCTTCAGGCTAGTCTGAATGTTTCTTCACAGTATCATTCTATTACTTTTAATGTCATATGGTGCTGAAACTGTTGCCATGAGAAAGCCCACAGACCAAATTAACCTAAAATAGTTAATTCTGATTCTTAACTCTTTTCTGGCTTGCTGACTTTCTTCTTTCTGAATCTAATTGCTTCTTAGCCGAGAACAGGAGGAATCTACCACTGAGGAGGAGCAATTGCCCCAGATCTTTGATGAGCTTCATGATATTCATGTGCCACCTGGAGCATCAGTGGCTAAATTTCACTTGAAGGTGAAAGGTGAGGGAAGCCCACAGCACTGTCAGTTATTCCAGGTTTGTTGCCAGGTTGAAGTGCCAGACAAGGTTTTCCAATGCGGTTTTCCGCAGCTGTGCCCCCAGCCCATGCATCTTGCACCACGTTTGCACCACACAGCTAGAAGGATATGCTCATGCTGATGAACATTGGCTTTTGCATCAGAGTTAGAAAGATCAAGTGTCTCATTCTGTGTCCATGTCTGCAGGCACAGTTACAGGCATTTATTTCTGAAAACTAAGTCCTGTAATTAGTCCTGTAAGTCCTGAGCACGTTAGTTATGGAGGAGCAACAAGGAATAAAAAAAACCCATAGCGAGGGTGTCCTTTATTCTCTTTAGTAAGTGAACAGTCCTGGATTTGCCTTACTCTATGAGAGGGCTGCTGCTACAACCTAAAACTGCAAAAACACCCTCCTGGTGTGGGCTGTGATAGGGAGAGGTAGGGATTTTCCTGTTTTCTCCAATTGCTGCCTATAAAAATGGTGAGAACTCTTCTGGCTTCAACTCTTCTCTTTGTGTACATTGCAAGTCAGACCTAAGTGTTACCTATCCAACCTGAAAGGTACCTGCACATGCAGTCAGTAATGGGGAGTGCCAGAAACTGAAGAGACAGGAAAGAACTTTAACAGATCAATAGAATTTAATGAATTTGCAGACATTCATAACTAGGTAAATCCTTGAAATTGCAGCCCTGCGCAGAGCTGAGAATTCCTTGGCTCTTGCTCAGAAGGACCTGCCTCTTTGGAGATGCTACCAAATCAATATTGACAATGCATTCTGTCCTCTGTGTCCGCAACTGCTCCTTGCAGGGTACCCGCAGCCACGTCTGTATTGGTTCAAAAATGGACAGCCGTTAAAGGTCTCAGACCGCATCCTGAAGACTGATAAACAGGAATTCCACTCACTGGAAATCCGCAACGTCACTAAGGCAGATGCTGGCCAGTACTCGACATTCGTCATCAACTCTGCTGGTTCTGCATATTCATCAGCAAGACTGGTAGTCAAAGGTAGGTCTGGCACTGATTTTGGCACCTGCTTTTCTCTGTTCCAGTGGTTTTTCTATTTTGTAAAGTTATTTTTCTGGAGAAATAAAGTCAAGCAAAGTGGGAAGTCTGTAGGTAAAAAAAATATGTATGCTTTAATCTTGATTCACCTATAAATTCTCAGTGTGTCCCAAAGATGTTGCTTCTCTAGGGCCTGACTGTCATCTCATAAACATACATTTTATTCTTGCCCAACTTCAGCAAGTTTAGTTGTTCATTTTATTAAAACTGAGGGCATCTCATAAATGATACTGACATTTCTGTGTAGCATCTGCTGCAAAGGGTAATCCCCTGCAGTCACCTTTTTTTTTTTTTTTTTTTTTAATTAAACTCATGGGCAGAAAGATATTTGTGTTTGTCAATTTGTTTTTTCCTCCTTGTGTTACAGGTCCTGATGAGAAAGAAGAGCCATCAGAAACAGGTGAGAGAAGCCGTAGCAGGTGATAGCAGAACCCCTAGGAATTTTTCAGTCACCTAAACTCGCCACGTTTCATCAATAATGTCATTTTCAGATTCCCATGAGCAGCTGATACCACCACGATTCCTTGAAAGATTTACTAATAAAAAGGTGAAAAAAGGTGCAAGCATCACATTATCTGTAAAAGTTGAAGGTAAGTGAATAGATACCTTGCCTCTCTGCATAACAAATTGTATAACTTCATGGCACATTCTAGACTCTCTCTGGCCCGAGTCATTGTAACCTCGTCTCCTGTATCTGAAGACTGGGACTGTACTCCTGGCTATGTAAAATACGTTTATGTGCTTTACAGAAAAGCATCTTATTCATCTTCACTTCCATTTTCCTGTGTGTAAAAACAGGGATGACAACACTTATTGGTCTTCTGAAGATGTGTTGATTAACAGTTTTGATTTTAGAAAAAGATTTGATGTACTTTTGAGTGTGTTGTAGAAAGACTATTTTCCAAAGACATCCTTTAATATATATTATGCCTTTTATTGCTGGAAAAGAGTCAGGAAACACATCAAAATAGCATTTGTTCACAGAATGGCATATAGTTGTAAGGTAGGAACACCACTAGGAGAATTAAAGCTCTTTGCATTGTTTTTTCTTTAGGATATCCACCACCAACTATTACTTGGCTGAAAGAAGAGTCTCAGGAAGACATCCTGTGGATCAAACCAGAAACTCCTGGGTATAAACTTGCCAGTTCAAATATGCATCACAGTCTGATCCTGATGGATGTCAAAAGAAAGTACAGTGGAGCTTATACGTGCATTGCTACCAACAAGGCTGGCCAGTCCATCTGCACAGCCACTGTGGAAGTTTCAGATGGTAAATCTTTGTTACAATACAAACACATTCTCTATCTGATGTTTTATACAGTCCCTAAGAGAAGAACAAGTGTCACTGGTAAGGAAATCAGTCAAATTACAACTTGAGAAAAAAAAAAAGCATTTTCCAAGATTAGCCATGGATTTGCTTGCCTTGTAAATGATTACACTCTTCTTCTCTATTTAAGATTTCTGACCCTATCTTGGATTAACAGGAATATATTTTCTATATAAACAGAAGACAAGTTCCAAGAAACAACCAAACTAAGCACAAAGGAAAAAGAAAGGAAGAAAGACAATGCGAAGTAACTAGCAAAAGTCATAATTTGAAAAATCACTTAGAATGTTTCTCTCTGCTAAGGTATTTTGCATTGTAGAGCTGTCTTAAGGCAGCTGGAGTTATTTGATTTCCCTTTTACAGATCTTTTCAGATCCTCTCTTGTCACAATTCATTTGGTAAGACAGGAGACAAGCAAATACAAACTGGGTGTAGAGGCAGCACTCTGAAGGACTTCATTTTTCTGTTATCCTTCCTTGCATCCCACATTTTTACTGTACCAAGAGCTACAGGAGCACAGCGTGAGCAATGTAGACAAATAGGGCATTCATATATCTACATGAACAGGGAGAGAAGCAAATTATTTGCATCATATTGAGTGGGAGTATGTCTCCCAGGTCAGGAGCTGCTAACAGGGCAGATTCAGTATTTCAGTGTTCCCAGTAATCCACATCTAGAAAACATACCTGCATTAAATACACACACCAAAAAAAAAAAAAAGCCATTCTCTGCCTTCTGTCCTCTAATGATAAACCCTGATCTTGCAGTGAAAGAGGCTGAAGTTCTGACCCAGGAGCGTGTGATGGTGTCAGAAGCCATCATGACCACACTGGGGTAAGTGGTTGGTCACCTGTGGTGCAGTGGAGCAGTTCAGGTATCAGTCCCCACTTTTAGGCTGTGTTCACTTTGGACATCTCATATTCATGTCTTGGCATCAGAATTAAGATAATTTGAGGTCCTAGGATGGGAAATGCTATGAATACTGTATACTATATCTGGTACTATATATTATACATATAGTATCAGTGACAGTCATTTATGCTTGATTATCAGGGATGACAGGACAGGGACAGAAAAGAAAAGCGTGGGTCATCTAAAACTCTTGCTACTATTTCATCTCTGAAGTAGAATGTAAAAACAAACAAACAAACAAACAAATATAAGAGTCAAGGTTTTCTGACTGTTACTTGCCAACATTGATACTTCACAGAAAAAGAAGCTGAAAAGGGTCTGCTCACAAACTTCCTGTTTACAAATGCATCTGAAGGATAACCTCTTCAGTTCACCATCCTTGGCTTGGCAGAGTTTGAGAAGTGGTATCCACCTGAGCACGTGTTAACTTCTAGAATATGTCTAGCTTAAAACCCTTGTTCAGTCTTCCTCTGAACTGTGAAGAAAGCCACAGTGTGAATTCAGCTATTCCAATGCAGCCTCTTCCAAGGATGTGTCCAGGCTTTGTTAGGCATACTTAGTGGTATATAGTTCATCGCATATCAAGTGGATTGCCTCCTGTGTACTAATAGAGAATTAAGGGAGATCAGCGTGGGCAATGAAAGTTTATATCCTGCCTCCAAAAACAACAGGAAAGCAGAGATATTGACTTCAAGATTTTAGTGTTTTGGTAGAGCTCTTAGTCTTGGGAAACAACACAAGCACTCTTCATCAGATGCAAACAATGCTGGTAGTTTTTCATGCTGATGAAGTCACTTTCACTCAGTGTTAACAATACAGGCTCCTGCCCTTTTCCTTCTAGCATGAATTAATTTGAACCTGGTAAAAGCTGTCAGTGTAGCAAGGGTTTCTTTGAACCTCAGAACTACTGTAGTACCAGTAGCCAGCTTGTTTCCCAACACACAGGCATCCTGCTGTGATGGGAGCAGATCTCTTGGACAACCACAGCATCTACATATTCTCTGGTCCTTGGTTTCCTGATGAAACCACTGCAAATTGTTAAGTATTAGTTCACTGAAAACTGACTGAGACTACAGATCCCACTTGACATAATGTCTCCAACTGTAATAGCTTTATTTCAAAGTCAGCTGGGAATAAAGTCCAGTAGTACCATGGAGGCGGAGGTTACTTGACTCTGCAATCCACTCCCTGAGCAGCCAGATCTTGTCAAGCAACAGTTTGTAATAAAAGTTAGGAATAAGGAGAATTGTCAGATGGCATTTGCCTGAAAGACTTAGACACATGAGGGGTTCCATGCCTATAAGAGCCGCATGCCCCAGTTCTCATTCGTTGCAGTGGCTCTAATGAGTATCGACTACTAACACCTGCAGTCAAGAGCAGAGTCCTAACTTACATATTCCCAGACTTCATATACAATGTGTTAGAAGGAGGGGATGTTTCTTATTTATCTCTCTTTGCTACACATTGTATGTTAACTTTTAACTCTGTTTTATTCTTTCAGAGATATTCAATCCTCTGAAACAAGAGAAGGTAAGAAGCTATTTTCTCTCTCCTACTCCTGCCCTTCACATCTACAGTTGGTATCATCTATGTATTTCATGATTACTGCCTACTTTTGTCCTATTTTCTTGAAACTGTCTGAAATGTCGGAACATTTCAGGACTGGTCTCTGTTAAAGGGTGAATTATTTGGATGAAATGTGAGCAAGCACAGCTTTAAAAACAGGGGAAGTGAAGAAAATTAGACCTTCCTTGTACAGATGCTTTCATTACTCAAAAAAGATGACTTTCCAGTGGCATTGCCTGCTTAATAGCAAATTCTCTCTTTTCAGGAGACTTTGAAGGTGGTAGAGAAGGTGTACCCAAAAGCCCTATTTCATTAGCTGATGTTGGCTCAGAAGAGTTCTTTCAGAAACTCACCTCACACATCTCCGAAATGGTATCTGCAAAATTAAATCAGGGTAAGGAACCTGTCAAACACAATTTAATTAGTGCAGAAGAATATGCAATCTTTATTTCTTTTAAGTATAACTTGGACTTTAAATATCAGTGAGCAGAATGACTGTCTCAAAACTGCTTTGTAAGCATATGAGTGTTTGTAAGTGCTTAGGACTAAGGATTTTTAGTAAAAGTCCATCTAAACTGCATGTCTTAGTCTACAATTTTGAGATAGAAAAAGCCTATTACATTAAATGAAGATGGCTGATAGCTAAATATGAAATTTTATGTGTACAGTGTTTGTTTAAATAATCAGGAATAACTGTAAGCTTTAGAGTGGAGGATAAGTTGTAAAGATGGAAGTGTATTTTGAACCCCTAAGGTATTTCAAGTTCTTCAGAAATTCATCACTCCTGAGTCTGAAAGCAGTCCTATTTTGAAGACTTCCCTCATCTTCAAGTTTTAGCTCGCAATAGGGTTTAAAATCAAGTTAGGCAAAAAACTGTATTCACAGCTGGGCAGTAATCCAATGAGTGTTGAATTAAATGAAAAATCTTGGTTTGTGTACTATATGCTTATTATCTTGTAGTAATGTTTTATCTTCAAGCAAAAAGGTGTCCCTGCTTATGGCAGGAGGGTTGGAACTAGATGATCTTAAGGTCCTTTCCAACCCTAACTATTCTATGATTCTATGAAAAAGAGAGACTTTTTGTCTCCTACAAATATTCTTGCAATGCAGTGGCAATGAATGCAGCCTCATGTATTAAAACATCTCAATTATTTGTTTAATCTTAAATACAAGCAGGACTTCACACTAAATATTACAAATACTCTTCCTAGGGATTATTTGTCTGTATGAAATTGAAAAGTATAGATTTAGTTCATGTTGAAATAGGAGATCTTTTTTTTTCATGCACTGTTCTTGTTCTGCTTTTTAGCTAAGCTTCGAGTGCCGGGTGCAGAAAGTGATGATGAGTCAAAAACACCCTCTGCATCACCTCGCCATGGACGATCCAGACCTTCCTCTATTGTTCAGGAGTCCTCCTCTGAATCTGAAGATGGGGATTCCAGAGGAGAGGTATGGTATCTTTATGGACAAGTTTTCACAAGGAGAAAACTTGACTTAGGATGACCAGTCTCCTATGGCTTAGGGATCTCCATCACCTTTAGGGATGTACTTCACTTCAGTAGCTGTATTTAGTTAATATTGGATCTGTGATATAGAGCACAGAGAATCAAATTCTGATGCTTGCCATATGATCTTGAACAAGTTGTTCAAGCCATCTTTTGCTTTCATGGCTGAATCTAAGAAAATCAGAGGCTGATTTTCTGTGGCCTTGTGGCCTTGGATAGTTGGTCAGAAGAATTTTGTTAAGAATTTCATCTTGAGAAAAATGAGAATTTTGTGAAAATTAGAAATTTTGGGGGATGCCATTTTAAACATTTCCTTAAAAAAATGTAAAAAAAAAAAAAATAAGACTTTGGAAATGTTAATTGATTTTATCATTTTCATGACCCCTGTTTTGCCTTGGGAGAAAAGCAATACTGTTTTATGGTATAAATCCAAAACACCTCAGAGAGAGAGAGAAAGACTTGAAAATATGGTCTGAACCTCCTAGAGACTTAGTCTTCCTCTTGCAAAAAAGTGAACAGTGATTCTCCTTGCCATACAAGGGCTCTAGAATAAAACATTAAGTACCCATAAACACTTATATTCTGCTGGTGTTACTGTATTTAATTTTCAGAGCACAAAATAACTGTCCTTTTGTGCTTGCAGATCTTTGATGTCTATATGGTCACAGCTGACTATTCACCTGCTGCACCTGACAAGGAGGCCATCACTTTGAAGGAAGGCCAGTACGTAGAAGTCCTCGATTCAGCTCATCCTCTGAAATGGCTGGTCAGGACCAAACCCACAAAATCTAGCCCCTCTCGACAGGGCTGGGTATCTCCAGCTTACCTGGACAAGAAATTAAAGGTAACTGATCATGCTGTGTTTAATGTTTGTGTAAAACTGTTTTTTCCTGATGCAATTTAGAGCCATCCCTTTTGCCAGGAGTGATATATGAAGAGGTGTTGTAAGGGTCTGTAACATGACTGGTCTCTTCCATGTTTTGATTAGACAATATTTCCATATGTTCACAGCATTGCCTGGGTTTCAAAGACTTAATCATCCTCCAGCAAAGAAATAAATTTCACTTTGGCTTAGGAATTTTTGAAAGGGACAGTGAACGCAGAAGGCGTATTCCTCAATGCGCATTCATAAAAGCACTATTAACTTAAACAGGAGAGGCTTAGATTGGATATAAGGAAGAAATTCTTTCCTGTTAGGGTGGTGAGATGCTGGAATGCGTTGCCCAGGGAGGTTGTGAGTGCTCCATCCCTGGCAGTGTTCAAGGCCAGGTTGGATGAAGCCTTGGGTGTCATGGTTTAGTGTGAGTTGTCCCTGCTTATGTCAGGGGGGTTGGAACTAGATGATCTTAAGGTCCCTTCCAACCCTAACTATTCTGTGATTCTATGATTCTATAACTTCAAAGTATAAAGTTTCTTTTTTCTTGTATTTTAGTTGTCACCAGAGTGGGGAACAACAGAAGCTCCTGAGTTCCCTGGAGAATTTGTTTCTGAAGATGAATATAAAAGGAAGCTAAGGTGAGCTCATGTCATTTGGTATTTGCGCCTTTTTGTTTTTCTGCCTATTGAACTAACGCTAACTGTTGGCATCTAGGTCCCTCCCATCAGAGTCACTGCTTTTGTTCTTCTGAGCCCTGCCACCTCCCCTTTTCCAGAATCAAGCATTTTCCAAAATCAACCTTGCTTCTCTCAGACTTGTAATTTGTGGTCTTTTATTATGTTTTGCCATTGATTTCATCAAAGGAATATTCCAGGCAATCTAAACCAGACTGGATGACTTGAAAGGAGGAGTTTACATTATGCAATTCTGAAGCTCTCTGGTTTTACCACATCCTGAATTGCAGTACTTTGGGATGTCTTACATCTGAAAATTATGTCTAAAGAGGGTGTGAAAGCATTACACCCTTGCAGTGCAACACACTATTTCAGTGTACTCTCATGGAGATACTTGCTTCTTGATTGCATACAGTGGCATCAAAGTTGCTACCATCTACTTTACATAGATACTTTTGTTGCTCACTCTTCTATCTGCCCTAATAGTAGCAGTCTGTAAGGTAGAGGGAGCAGGGTGTCTTAAGTTCTGCTTATGGTCAGAGGAGATCTAGTCAAAACACTCCAGGGAGTCTGTTTCTCTCATCATGTGTCTCTACTTCAGCATGTCAAGGATAATGATGATGATTTTTCTGTGATTTCTTTTTGCCTATTTGTTTTCCCTTCAGTGTTCTTATTCAAGAGCTCTTGATCTCAGAAGAGGATTACATTCAAGATCTACAGTTCCTCCTGACTCATCACCTTAAGTACACTGAGACCTGTTCCAATGTTCCAGGAGCTGTTGCTAGTCAGAAATCCACCATCTTCAGAAATATTGATGACATTGCTCACTTCCATTCCAGGTGGGCATTCCCAGGTGCCTTTATTTGAGACCAAAGAGTGTCTCACATACATGCTGTCAGAGCCACAGTAAATATTATTACTATGGAAGATGTGGAGCACTGGCAGTGCTGAGGTGCAAGAGAATGGGCAGTCCTTTTGGGATGATAGGTGATAGGATGGCATGGCTTACGTCAGAGCACAGGATTGGGAATCATATAATATCCTACAGTGCTTCAAGGATTCATATGTCCAGCTTATTTCTAAGCCTTTTAAGTGAATTAATTTAAAAAGCAATGAATTATTTTTAAAAGGCATCGTGGTCTTATAGCCACTTTAGTGGCATCTTCATAGAGACGCACGTTCATATAAAACTGATGCCAGTGTCCATGTATTCAAAACACATCTAGTTGTAGCAGGCTGCCCAGGCATAGTGCCATGGCACAACACCTCTGCCTACTCCAAGAAAGATTTAATGCAGATCTGCTTTTCACAAAATGACTTGCCAACATCTAGGCTGAAATACTTTTATTTTCTGGAGAGAGGAGGTGGTGTACAATGTCCTATGTGCCTTTGGCTTCTGTTGAGGGGCTTCCTTTTGCATTTTGATATCCTTGCTCTCATAGGAGATAATTGTTCTCATGGGAAGTCCCTGCCAACAGCATGAGGATCACTTTTGGTTTACCTTGGGGAAAGGGTCAATAATATGCATGCACAAAGCTCAACAATCAGTTAGTGATGCAGCGTCTTCCCCAGTCAGTGTGTACTCTGATCAGTATTGATAGCATGGTAAGCAAGACCAACCAATAAGGAGTTTGAGCATGATGCAATGAAAAGTATATAGTTACTCTGGGAAAAACATTATTGGGAGGACACTTATATGAGACACTGGCATTTTTCCTGCCTGGGCCATGAGAACAGATTTCCCTTCTCATTCCTCACTCTCTCCTCTTTCCCCATCCTTTTGTTTTTCCCCCCAAAGCAACTTCAACTGTGAGTGGTGTTGCATGTTATCAGCTTGACAGCGCTGAAAATCTTTGTGCATGTGAATCTGTCTCAACATCCTTTGCAAAACCGAGTGGGGATATCTGTCTTCACTCACGCGGATGGCTCATTGCTCCTTAAACTGAGGCGTAAAGATCTAGGGAGGACTTAATTTACAACTTGAACTGAGTCCTAGAAAGTTATCCTTGCCTTCCTTGCAGGGCATTTCATACATTCAAGCTAAGAGGAACAGCATCATGATGGATGAAGAGATATTGAGGAGTTTATTTCTAATGTGGCACATCTCTCATGTTCCCCAGTCACCTCCTTTAATCTGTGTTAACCTGATTTAAGTCTGTCTGCTGGGGCTGTGCTCTAGTCTTATTCCATCTCCTTCTCCTTAGATGTCCTTTTTCCTTTGTCTCCGCAGTGTCTTTCTCCGAGGCTTGCAGAAATGTGACACTGATGATGATGTGGCCATGTGCTTTATCAAGCGTGAAGCAGAGTTTAATAAGTACATCCAGTACCTGGTGGGGAGGGTACAGGCTGAGTCAATTGTTGTCAGCAAAGCTGTCCAGGATTTCTACAAGGTAAACGATAGCCAAAATAGTGCAGAACATGCATCCTATAATCCATTTCAACAAGGAATGTAGTTATTAATCACAAATGGGATCCTGATGAGGAAATTTTTTTTTTTTTTTTGTGGGAAATCTTTCCCAAATGTAATAATTTCATGTTCACTGACTAGCTTTTCCTGGGGGGTACAATCAATATAGGAACATGTTTACATATGCTTATGTATTTATGGATATTATAAGAAGTATACAGGTATGAATGTGGCTGTGATGATGTAATTGTTAGTAAGGGATATTTTAAGGAAAAGCACATTATAAAACCAAGCAAACTCACATAAATCAGAAGGATAGATAGGTGAATCCTGTTTCTCTGCTCCAAAATTGGAGTTCACTAGTGAAAACACACACACAATAATCCAGATCCAAGAATACATGCATGTTTGTGGATCTCCTGAGCAGCAAGCATTGCTCTCTGTCCACTCAATACCCATGTCCAGATCCTCAGGGCTTCTTCATGTGCCTCCTGCTCAGGACCTAGTCCAGCTTTATGCTTGCTAGAAAACACATGCATGCATTCACATTCCCCCAAATTCACAGATCCTTCAAATTTATCAGCACAAGCTCCCAGCCTCCCTAATGCTCACAACTGGTCCTGTACTTGCACCTAGTCCAGCTTGAAGCTTGCTGGTGAATTTCACACATTTGTACCTGCACACACCAGATCAGTGGGAAAGCATAAGCATCCAGGTAAGTGCCTGACATCCCAGCACATGGACCCTGTGACATGTGCTTCCCTTCCAGGTGCTGGTGCCAAGACCCTCATGTCTCCAGTTGCTGGCACTGCAAACACACAGACCACCCTTGACCAAGGTCTGGCACCAGTTTTTGGCACTGAATTCTCTCGCTCCTGCCCTCCCACCTGCTGAAAGCACTCATCTTTCACATCACGTGATCTAGTTCTGCAAGCTTTGGATCATGTATCCCCAGTGTCATCCCTGCACTGGAAAAGCAGACAAAATCAGAGTTTCAGCCTTCTTGCAGTGTAAAATGATAACTAGCTGAGAAAAGAGGGTGGAGTGCTAGAGATGTCCAAAATATGTGATAGTAAGGTCTTGTAGAGCTATTCAAATTTGGATTTTAGATATAGCATCATATGAGTATTTTCCAGGGAGTAATCTTTTCCACTGTTCTTTATGACAAACTTTACTCATTCTTCTATGTATTTTTTCAGAGATACACAGATGAAATTTTAACTAATGAAGATCCTTCACAGCCACTTATCCCACCACTGCAGCACTACCTGGAAAAACCCATAACCAGAATCCAGCAGTATCAGACTATAATCAAGGTGAAGACCTTTTGTTACACATGTATATCTGATGGGTTTGTGTTCTGGTTTATGCACCTTATGTAGAAAAGTCTTCATTTTTATTTCCTATTTCTTGGCTTTCTTATGATGCAGCTACAATTGAAAGCTGCTTGAGTAAAAAAGACAGTAATCACTGCCAGTGATAGTGCTCTCTAGTTTTTCAAATGTAAACCCAGATCAAGGTTCATGGTCTCCAACCCCATAAAGTTTAGCAAGCTTTATCCAAGTAATCTTTAAAAACATGCATATACATGTATAAAAATTTATGCCTGTTTACGTCTGTGTATGAATACGTTTATGCCTATATCCATAACATGTATGAATTTGCTTCACACACCGTAATAGGTATGCTATAAAAATAAGCAGTTTCCAATGTGTAAGATATTGACTTTCCACTTTATTTCCTTTTGGTTTATACTGATATTATAGTAAGATGAAATTTTTGTTTTGTGAAAGTTTTGCTTCATTCTACCATCCTGAAATGTTTCAACTCTCAAGCTTTTATCTGTCCTATTATATCAGGTTCTAACCCAGGCCACAAACAAACATTTAAAAGTAGCCTTTAAGATAATATTTTTAACTGGAAACAGAGCTAGAATATCCAGGAAGAAAACAAGAAGACAGTCATGTCAATGTATTTGTGTATTCTAGTGTTACCTAAGTGAGACATTTGAATAGTTCAAAGTACATTAACTTTCTAATTTTGAGCACATGCCTGCACACAAGCACCAACATTTTTAGGGTCTCTTAGAAGAGAGAGCAAGCATGGGCACTTTCCATGACTTTATAGCTAAAAGAGAGGAACAGGAACAAATGCGAGAAGAACGAGGTAACTGCCATGTTGTATCTTTTCCAACCCCTCTTTATTAATCTAGTATTGACTTTTCATTTAGCACAGCCAACTGCCACATTGCTTGCCTCCTGGTATTGTCAGGGTAAGCACCAGAGAAATGCAATGGATACATTTAGGATTGTTTTGGAGGGTTTTTGGTTCTCAGTCACTGAAGCATATCTGGTAGTTGCTTCAACTTTGACTAATATCAGCTGATATGAGGAAAAGCCAGACTGGTTAGTCATTAAGGCTGCAGAATGGGTAGGAAAGAAGAGACTTCGGTAGCTAAGCAGCACATGGTGAAAGAATAGCAGAAAAGTTGCTCCAATGAAAGATCTGGAACAGATATGGAGAAACTCAATGAAATTTATTCTTTTTTTCTGACTGCCTGGAAACATTTTCACATTCATCTACAGGAACTAATCCGAAACAAAGCAAGAAACAGCCAAAACTGCACTTTGCTGGAGCAGGCTTATGCCATTGTGTCTGCACTCACCCGAAGAGCAGAAAACAACCTCCATGTCTCACTCATTGAGAATTATCCAGGCACCCTGGAAAGCCTTGGTGAACCCATCCGACAGGTAACTGGAATTTCTCAGCTGGTGTTAGTGCTATGCAAGCCCTCACTAGTTTCTAAGTAGCCTTAGGTCCTACAAGAAACTCCTTTAGAAATCATATCTGAAAGACAGTACTGGCTTATTGCCTTTCTTACTGTACAAAGAGATGGGTATCCTGGCTTGGTTAAGGTTTGAAGCACAAGAGCATAGATACTTACAGAGCATTTCACACACAATGTAGTTACTTGCCTTTCCAACCCACTCATCAAACAGAAGTAGATTTGTTCTGAGCCTCCGTATGACTTTACAGCATCTTATATTTTCCTCCTCCTCTCTTATTTATTGGCAAGCTGTATGGGCCAGTTCCTGAAATTACCAGCATCAGTGGGTTTTTCCTGTTTATTCCTCAGGTGTTACTTACTGAGCATTTTCAGTCTACATGGTTTCAAATTTACACAGTTCTTTTGCAGAGCCTAGTTTCCTGGGCTAGTCAGTACATGGTAGCATAACATATGTTGCATGTGCTCCATATGAAAACATCACATGAACTTACGGATGTTCTCCCAAGCTGTTCCTATCTTTAAGAGAACTGCATGCTCCTTCAGGTCTTTGTTCTGAAACAGATGTATGGTTTAGGACGACAGAGGAAAGAAAACCCTGCTGTCAGGACACTTGTCCTGTTTATTTGCAGACTTATTCTGTCATCTTGGACAAGTCATTTGCTCTGCCTGTTTCTATCCCATGTCTCCCATTGGAATCACAGTGTATTGCTGAGTGGAGTTGTGAGGCTAAATTACAGTAATTCTCTGATGGGCATTCACCTACCCACATTTAGGCATCCAAAGAGTCCAATCCCACCCCAAGAGTGCTTACTTCTTCCTAATGATGTCAAGGGGAAACTAACTGAGCTGTGTATGTCTGATGGTGTGTAGCATGAATGTCCTGCTCTGGTGAAGGAGAACAAGTGAGCATACAAAGTGTCCACCTAACGCACAAAAGACAATTTTCATCAGCATTTCCATTTCCAAGAGTGTGCCTACCTGACAGGATCTCTGTGTTTTTCTGGCAATAAATAATGCGATTCAAAGGACAACATAATGACAAGCACTGTGTGCCCTCCTGTTGGTGCTGTCAGTCTGATGCATCACCTTTAGCATTAGAAGCAATCTGCTGTGCTGCAATAAAACAGAGACAAATAAAATGACAATATAATAGTAAACATTTGCTATCTGTTCCCTAAAAAATGATGGTGAGACATTATTGTGGTAATTATTCCAGGTTTATTGCTATGTATGCTTCCTTCTTTTTCCTATCAGGGCAACTTCATTGTGTGGGAAGGAGCTCCAGGAGCTAGAATGGCCTGGAAAGGACACAAAAGACATGTCTTCCTCTTCAAAAACTACATTGTGATCTGCAAACCAAAACGGGACACAAGGACAGACACCTACAGTTACATCTTCAAGAACATCATGAAGGTCTGATCACTTTATCCTCACCTAAAGCATTTAGAACTTCATGCTTATATTCAGTTTGGACATTTTAGTATTCTTTTGAGCTATTCCTTTGTTTCCAAAAATATTTGAAGCACAAGTAAAAATCTATGTCTATCCCAAAATCTCCCTTCTAAACCTGTCAGAAACATGTCAGAAACTATCAGAAGCATGGGTGGAGTTTTAGAGTGCAATGAGATTACATGTACAAGTGTTTATTTATCTCTGTTACCTCATTCAGCTAATTGCATAAGTATGAAATATTGATGTGAATTTTTCTGTCTATAGTATTTTCTAGCATTTGTAGCTCTTCGGTCTTGGCAGACTGTAACATTGGTAGTAAAGTGGAGGAAATGACGTTTTAGTCATAAACTAATTCCTAGTGATTCTCTCTGTGGGTTATGTCTTTTCCTGACACTAATTCCTGTTTAGACAAGAAAGATTGTGAGGATTTGACCAGCTCACCTTCAAACATACAAGGCTCAGATTAAAAATGCAGGAAATCGAAGAGTTTTCCCAAGGCAGTAATGCTTAACTCCAGTAAAAAACAACCAACCAACAAAACCCACCAAGGAGTTCCTGACCAAGCCCAGTCAGGACCTTCTGAAAGTCTTTATCTCTGTCCTCTTTGGCATTCATAGGCAGAGCTCATTTCCCACCCCCCTCCAAAAAAAAGCATTGATTACTTGTCCAGGGAGTGCCTGCTCTGCGATGCCTTTCCATATAGTCCCTAATTGTGCAGATCCTTGGCCCAACAATGCTGCATTGCATTAACAGTGTGCTCCATCCTTGTGATACCTTTTATTGCTGGTTGTTATTTTCCTGAAATCTGAGAATTACTCTCAGGGAAATGTCTGTTTGGCAACCAGACAGTCAAGTATACTGGTGAAAGGATTCCCAAAGGACGTGAATTGCTGTTCAGCCAAAGCCACATTGTGTCGCTCATGTAATCTGAAAAATCTTTAAAAACAGTGTAAATCACCCTTATTGCTGCTGGCAGAACTCATGTCCACTGGAGAGGGTACACACTGACAGCAGGAGACTTGCTAGTGCTTAATAGTTGTTTCCATTTCAAAACTTGTTTGAAGATGGTTCTGGTTCGCAAAAGCTAGGTCCAGATCTGAACTGCCTTCAACTCTGGGATTTCAGCTGTGGGAAAGGTTCTGGCTGAAAATCCTGGGAACGTGAGATGTGTGTTGACTTAGTTATCCTTCTGTCATGCAGCTGAACAACATAGATGTGAATGAACTTGTGGAAGGGGATGACCGGGCATTTGAGATCTGGCATGAACGGGAAGATTTGGTCCGCAAGTACCTTCTTCAGGCACGTACAGTGAATATCAAGAATTCCTGGGTGAAGGACATCTGTGGCATACAGCAGCGGATCAGTGAGCCTCTCTGGAGTGAGTATGCCCTGAGATAGCCCAAACCTTCTTGTTGTTTCTTGGCTAATCTCCCTGATTCAGGAAGGAATTTAGCAAAGGAGGGGAAAAAAACATTTAGGACCATCTGCCACCTCTGAAACTGAACTTGGGTTGGAGATTTTCCTTTAATTATATCACAGACTGCTGTAAATAACTCACACAACCTGATAGCAAGCAGTAAGCTTAACTGGAATGGTTATAGCAGTGTTAGGTCCTCCACCTGAGCTGGGGAAGGTATCTTTATCAGAATGGGACAGTCGTGTTTGACTTACCTTTTATTATTAAGGGAACCAAGAGAGTCTATTGCTGAACACTGTTCATGTGAACACTGAACATGTGAATGCGAACACTGAACATGTGAACACTGTTCATGTGAAAGCGGTCCTATGGGATCTGTATAAGTTATTAAACAATAGCAGAGCACATGAGTAGCCCTCTAATTACTCTTCAATGTCCATAACAAAAGTGTGGAAAACACAGGCTGATGAGCTGGCTATCCTTGGTTATTTGAGCTGATCTGGGTTGCTTTTGATGGAGGATTAATCAGAGGCTAATGAAGTTGCTCTGTTCCCTGTCTTCATATTTGTACATTTTTGTCAATGAGCAGAGAATGATGTTTTCCAACAAAATAGCCCAGAAAATGTGTGTCACTGGGGAAGACAAACATGTTACTGAAGCTTCTAAAACAAATTTCAGAGTTGTCACTAGAGATAACACTTGGTGGCTGTAGTGATAGGACAAGGGGTAACTGGTTCAAACTTAAACAGAGGAGTTTAGATTAGATATAAGGAAGTAGTTGTTTACTGTGAGGGAGGTGAAGCACTCATACAGGCTGCCCAGGGAAGCTGTGAATGCTTCATTCCTGGCGATGTTCAAGGCTAGGCTGGACAGAGCCTTGGGTTACATGATTCAGTGTGAGGTGTCCCTGCCCATGACAAAGGGGTTAGAATTTGATGATCTTAAGGTCCTTTCCAATGCTAACTATTCTATGATTCTATGTGTTTGATCTGGTAGGGATTGTAGATAGATAGATGACCACAGAACTTGGTGGCCCTGGCCCACTGTGTAAAGAGCATAAGAGTCCAGTGGGAAAAGTAGTCTCTGGACCTGACCAGAGTTGTACACATGCTGGTATAAAGGCCCCTATGACTTTGTTGGGTACCAAATCCTCCCCTTGTCTTCTGGCTTATGTTGCATCTGGGCGCTTGTGTTTGCTTTGGATTTTTATCATGTCATTCTGGCTGCTTTGTCTACACTGTCATTAGAAATTCCACCAATTTTTTATCAACAAAACTTACCTGCAGGCATATTACATCTTTATTGTCCAGGCATAAGCTACAAATGGTGTCCTTCACAGCATAAGGAAGTTTAGCACCTTAAAATACCAGAACAGAATTTGGGTTAGTATAAATGCACGGAAGACAAGCCTGGACATTTTATTTTTGTGTTTTTAGTGAGGTGTTCTAATGAGAATGATTATCAGAATAATTTTGCATAGTTTTATATGGTAGTAATAATTTAAAGTCCTTTAACAATTCAGGAAGGAACCTAGCAAAGGACAAAGGATTTTATTTTATAGAGACCAACAGGATACGAGTTTGGATATCAAGGATACATTTTAATTGGGGAATTATTTTAGCTGTGACAGCACTGTGGTGTGTGAATAATGGATGTGCTTATTAAAATCATGGCCTAAAATACTTCCAGATCAGCAACAAATATATTTTATTTTTTTTTTTTTTTAATGTCCTAANAGGATACGAGTTTGGATATCAAGGATACATTTTAATTGGGGAATTATTTTAGCTGTGACAGCACTGTGGTGTGTGAATAATGGATGTGCTTATTAAAATCATGGCCTAAAATACTTCCAGATCAGCAACAAATATATTTTATTTTTTTTTTTTTTTTAATGTCCTAACTTTATAGCCAACAGCAGGCATTTGATGGACTGAACCTAGTTTCAGATAAGTAAGGGCAGCAAGTCACTTATTATTATCTGCTTACTATTGTCTGCTAAAATTTTCTGTTCAGCTTTCCATTGTGAACCTCACGGTTTTGCAAAAATTAAACCTATTCTTCTACTTTGCAGCAGCCATCTCATGGACAGATCTCCCTTCTTCTAGACTAACACGTTTATTCTGATGTTTCAGTATCTCCAGACTTTGAGGAAGAGCTAGCAGACTGTACAGCTGAGCTGGGAGAGACAGTCAAGCTGGCCTGCAAAGTTACAGGAGCTCCCAAGCCATCTGTCAGCTGGTACAAAGGTATGAGCAGCAAGACTTGAAATGCATCCTTCAAATTTATATTGCTTTCTACTAACTGGTTAGTGGCTAACCTGAAAGTTGACCACCTAGAGATACCCAAGCCTAGTCTTAAAGCTAGCTACTAAGCAACCCAAGTAACGTAGATCTTCCTACGAGCTAATATACCCTTCATTTTCAGGTTTGCCAATTAACCTCTAGTAAGCCACATCTTGTGGCAGTTAGACAACTTCTAGTAAATGAACAACTTCTTTAAACTAGCTCAGATGTTTCCATGTCATAGCACAGGCAGCTGTGCAGACAAATATTACTGTATTGCAGAGGAACCAGCTTTGCTAGAAGTTGACACCTTGTAAAGATGTGTTCTGCATGTTTGCAGTCACTTTGGAAGCTTTCCTTTGGCTAGCAAATCAGTACTATAACCGGATAGCAGATACTTTGAGAGAATTCCACTTTTGAATGAGGGCTGATGAGGTCCCTCAACAGTGCTTTGCCCAGAGGATGTTTTGTAGAGGCCTGGATGAAGCTGAAGAGCTCATTCTTTAACTACCAATATCATTGGCAATAAAGCAAGCTTTATGCTCTTAGACCTTTCAAGTTGAAAAGCTGGATGGAATTTCCAAGGAGAAAGCATAATCAATACTAAAGTGATTAAAAAAAATTCCCTTTGTCTTTAAGATGGAAAGCCTGTGGAGGTGGATCCCCATCACATTATAATAGAAGATCCCGACGGTTCCTGCACATTGATCTTGGACAACTTAACAGGCGTTGACTCAGGACAGTACATGTGTTTTGCTTCAAGTCCTGCTGGAAATGCCAGTACCTTAGGAAAGATCCTTGTTCAAGGTAAAGTGTGGCATAGATGTATTGTTTTAAAGGGGTTTGCTATATAATGCCTCAAACATAAATAATAAGATGTTCCAGAAGTTCTATATAACATATACTGAATAATACTTAAAAATAATCACTTGATGTACAGGTGCCATCAATTATTCTTATGTTAAAAAGTTTGGTCTGTAGTATTTTGTGTGCAGACATCATGAGAATTACCTGATCAGGGACACATCCTTTGTTTCTGGTCATATTTTCAGCTACTAGCTACATTTATCTTTGCTTTGCAGTGCCACCACGGTTTGTGAACAAGGTCAGAAATGCTTATTTGATTGAGGGTGAAGATGCTCAGTTTACCTGTACTATTGAAGGAGCACCTAGACCTCAAATCAGGTCAGTTCTTCAAGTCACACTGGAACAAATCCCATTTTCCCATCTTGCATGGTCAGTAGAGTCTCCTACCCTTACTTTCAAGGTTTTGACCCTTTTTCCTCTGTGTCTTCCACCTTAATGCCTTAAACCCAATGCTAGCTTTTCCCAATCCAAACATTCTTGAGACTCTTAATAATTAATTCTAGCAAATGTCTGAAAAGAAGTACCTACAGATAATCCCTGCCATGAAACTGTATGAGATCTAACACACTGACAACATTTTATCATTTCTTCATCCTCCCTGCTTTACACCTGGATTGATTTTATCAGCAATAAGTCTAGGGTATTCAGACAGAAAGCTCAGCATATCTTCTCATGATTTGAAGCCCGTTTTCCTGTACTGACTTACAAGAAAACTCTTACAAACGTGCAGTTTAGTATCCATGTGCGATCTACCCACCTGCAGACTCATCTTCCAGGATCCAGAAGTCTGTCTAATGATTAACTCTTGAGTTCTTCGCCCACTGGTCTGATAGGCAGGTTACTGAGGGTATTTCTTGACACTGCATATTGTTTCCTGGCTTATACTCAGTGTTTTTGACATGCAGGTGGTACAAAGATGGTGTATTGTTGAAGGACACAAGTAAATACCAGACTTTCAGTGAACCACGGAGTGGAATGGTAGTCCTGGTGGTCAAGAACCCTTCCAATGAAGACATGGGACACTATGAATGTGAGGTAAGTATGGAAAGATTTAAAGATCTGCTGTCTGACATGACATGGGTAGAACTCATTTTACTGGGAGAGTTTTGTCGCATGAGTAATTGCTGCTTCCTGTCATATAGAAGCCAAAAGTCAAGTTCTGAACCAGATCTGGATTGTGAACATCCAAAAGCTTCATAATATTCTGATCTGAGAGTTTGGTGGTTCAAGTTGTAATTGAGTGAGCTTGTTCTATATTTTAAATTGACATTCAGATCTCTAGAGGTACCTCTTCGAAATTCTGAGACCATTTTGATGTGACGTTTTTTTCTGGACTGTCTTTAAATTAGGACAGATTCATAGAAATAGAAATCACCCAAAGCCAAAAGAGAGAAATTAAGTCTGAACAGAAGTATAAACCACTGATATTCCTGTTTGTTTAGCTAGCATACAGGAAGCATCCAGGAAAGTATAATAAATGTACTGTAAAATATTTTATAAAAATTAGCCATAGTCTATGCACTCCTAGTAACAAAACAGGGGTCGGCAGCATTCCTTGTTTAGGAAATTAGCATGGCTCACTGTCCACGGTAAACAGCTCAGCTCGCAGCAACTTCACAGTTATTCCACAGAAATGTTTAGGACGTTTGATACTATTTAAAAACTCCCACTAGAATTTTAGCAAAATCAGGTTATCTTGCATGTGCCATTGGATAAGGTCACATGGTCCAGGATGATCCCATTCCCTTGCCTGAGTAAGACTCGGTAGATTAATGGAAGATAAATAGAAAATTCCTCTTTAATGACCATCTAAATAGCATCCAGCAGGAATCTGTACCTGTTGGTAGAGACAGAGCTGCCTCAGGACCATGCTACAGGCCACAGAGCAAACTCCAAATCACTGTAAGGTAGCTAATTTGCTGTAACTTCTCCTTGTGAATCGTTTCTGGTAAAGCATTATCATGAACTCCACTGAGCAGCAGTGCATTCATTCCAACTCTAGCTTAGGTTTGGGGTCACATCTTCATCCATTTCTGCTGTCATGTAATTTTAATGAATTTATAATGTAGTATAGGAAGTTTTTATTATACAAAAACCACCCAAACATCCTGCATTTCATTTGGTACTGCATGATTCTCTTCAGCTGGTGAACAGATTAGGGTCTGCAAAAAGTGGGGCAGAACTTTACCATCACAGTGCTGCAGCCCTGACCCAGGAGAGGAGAGGAGACCAAGCCATTACTATAGAAGGTATGAACCTTGACCAGCTCTGTAAGTATGTCAGTGAATTACTCTAAAACCACCTCATTGAGGATCAAATATATTTGCCATCTTATCCATGTTAATTGTTGATGTATATGTATCTGTATGTCTATCAAGATGTGCATGGGTATACTGCAGCTCAGCTCTATACCCATCACCATCTGTTGATTTGCAAACCTGGCAAATCATCTTCATCATATAATGCTCATAAATGCATTATATGAAAAAGGAGGATCAAATGAAGGGTATGTCACACCACAAACAGTGCAAATAAAATGTTTCTATTCCTGTTTGAACACTTGAAAATGCGTGTCAGCCTCGCAGAGCATGAGTTATGTACTGCTGAGACAAAAAAAGGGGCCAGTAAGTGAAGCTGCAGGCATGTTGTGATCATTTCTGAAATACTACTGAAGACCATCTGGAATGACTGAAAAAGCAGAACTGACAGCAGTATGTCTAGAGCAATATTAGTTCATACACTGAACCTAGGACTCTTCAGTCCTGTTCAGGTATTACACACCACATAGTTAGACTCTATTCCTTTTTTTCTCTGCATGTTTCACCTGAATTTGTAGGGTGATAGGAACATCCATCCAACAATGCATCTCTTTCTTCACACCTTTAGGATGCGACTGTCTAAAGTTACCTTCTTATCAAAGGGATTTCCACAAGCAGTGTTAGACAAGCTTGCTATAAACCCATCAAACCCAAATTTAAATCAATGGTTACAACTGCATAAGGAACATTTGTTGGCATAGGAAATTGGTTCTTCATACATCTTGGAAGTGTCTTTGGCTGGCTGAGGATGGGCCAGCCAGCACTGTCTCTCTCAAAAAGTTTCAGCAGTAGTTCAGGAGATAATACAGCCAAGGGACTATCTTATAACAGATAATAGATAGCTTACCATTATGGAGGGTAAGAGAGAGGCCTAGGATAGGCACAGGCTATTCCATGCCAGGAAAATCTTGCTGCCAGATATGGTGAGTGGAGATGTCCAAAAAAGCCAGAAGTTTGAAAACAGCTGTAGAACCTTCTTTCTCATCTTCAGTGTTTTTACATTGTCTTGTGTTAACAACAGGCTTTCAGGTGTGCTTTTGACAGTGAATAAGTGTTATTACCAATATTCACTAAAAACCATCAAACATAAAGGCACTCTGACTGAAGTCTGGAAAAATATTCAGGGGAAATGGTGATCCACTCATATTTTAATTCATCATTTTCTGAGGCCTTTCTCCTGGCCCTATCTGAGACATTAATGTAATATTATTGCATTAAGAGTATTCAGACACAATAGACTATCAGATTAGTATCTTGTTCTATGTACTCGCTTCTCATCCTCTTATACTTGTTTTCCTTTTAGGCCTTTCCCAGAGTGCCATCAAATCATTCAGAAACACTACAGGGAGAATGGTATTAGTATAGCAACACTATGTTTCAGCAGAACAAACCTTGAAGTACTTAAATACTTTGTCCTTGCTATGCCATAAATAGACAAAAAATAAGTGGCATTCAGGATGCAGAGGAATGCAAATCACTGTAAGGGTGGCATATCTTGATGAAGTTCCCTTGTACCGAGGTGGGATGTTATAAAATCAACAAGGATTGTAAAACAGTGTTAGGAGTGTTGTTTAGCTCTTGGGGTTGCAAGTGTGTATATGTTCAGCCCCAAATTACTCCTCTACAATCATAAAAAAAAAAAAATAAAAATAAATTGTGACCATGGCTGAAGAAATATAAATGAAGTTTGCCTAGAAGCTTCAGAAATGTTATGAAATTGGTTTTGTTCCATAATGTGCAGTTGCTTGAACTTGATAATGGGGAAGGAAATAGAGTTACCTCCAGAGAGGAACAGGGGGAATGTTGTTTCAAGCCAATGGAGCAGAGAGCAGGCTTATCCATGGAGCAAGATGATTGTTCTGAGCAGAACCACATCAGGAATGCATTCAGCATAATGCACTTGGCCAAGGAGGGAATTTATTGCTTTCTTGAGAATCAGTAACCAAACTTGACTACCTATGGAAAAATCAGGTTCATCTGACAAAGAACTGGAGGACGGATGGATCTCATGAAGGCTTTCTCTTTCCATCCTTACAATCCTTTCCATTTGTGCAAATGGGATTGTTTGCAACTTCACCAAGAGGACAACATTACTGCTGTGTGGTGTTATTACAACAGAAAATTGATACTGTGTCTCTTTCCTAGCTCACCAACCTGGTGTGTTCAAGTTTTACCTGGTTTATCACTGGCTCTCTATTGTCAGTCTCCTGAGGCACCCAAGGGGCTCTAGTTGCAGCTATTTTAGTTTCTATCATCCTGCCTTTCTGTACTCTTTATTATGCTGAAACAAACCTACTGCCACAATTTGGGGATACCATTAGTACAGTGGTTTTCGAGGCCTGACCTTCAATCAGTGGTGGTCCACAGCCCTGCTTGTCATTATGTTTAAATGGTTGGACTTGATGATCTTAAAGGTCTTTTCCAACCTAGCTGATTCTATGAAATTCATAATATGGAATTTGCAGATCCACTGGAAGGACCAAATCTGAAAAGGATGGAAATCACTGGACTAAGGGGTCTCCTTGTGAGCAGCTGCAGCTTGAGCTGCCAGCCTGAAATGCTGAGATCTGCCTTCAGCTATACTGTCGCTGCACTGAAGTCAATGGAGAGTTGCTTTAAAAATCCCTTTTTAAGGATATTGGAAATATTTTAGATATTTAAAAAAAAATGTAACTGAAAGAAGATCCTCTTCTTTGACTTGAAGCTGTCTGACTGCTTTGCTCCTGGCTGCTTAACATACACATGGCAGATGTGGGCTGATGTGCTCTGGCACCCCTTTTTAACATGTTGCTGTTGTCATTCATTCACCCCAGGCTCACTAACTTGCTCATTATTTTTTTATTTTAAGAAAACTAAAGCCCAGTGTTTTTGAAAAGTGTTGCATTTTCATTTGTTGGGCAGATTCAGGGCATAGCATGAGACAGTCAACAGCAGAGCCACAAGTCAGCTCCACAACAGGAGATAAGCAAAAACTATAAAGAAAACCAGCACATACAGTTGCAGAAGAGGAATCTCTTCATAGTTTTTCCTTAGATCTCATTCAGAGCTTTGGGCAACTTTAGTTGCCTTGTTCGGTGATATCCACCTTTCAGGGAAAAGCTAAGCATTACAGGGCTCTCAAATATTTTGAGGCTTTCAAATGGGAGAGTCTTTAAAAAACAGAGGAACATTACCTCTTGAAGATCCATGGCTAGGTTGATAAATAGGACATTTTTCTTGTTATTTTTTTCTGTTGTCATCATCAGCTAATCTTATTTTTGTGCTGGCCATTTGGTTTTCAGTGCAAATTTAAGAGAGCACAATCTGTCTTTAAAGCCATCTCAGTGTCTGCAGGATTGGAGCCTTTTATTTAGAGAGAGTGCAAACCACTTTCATGTCATTCACACAATTTAGCAAACTGCATTCTGGCCATGACTTGCTCATTTTAAGATCAGCTTTAGCAGTTCACATCAGATTTGTGCATCCCCTGTTAAAGATTAACTTCCAGAGCACAGCAGAAGACGATGAAAGCAGAGCAGTGTTTCCATGGCTTACGCCAGCAGCATGTACTGTGCAGGAAAAAAAGGTTTATGCTTCTCCGAGTGGAGAAAGCAAACTTAAATTTTGCAATAAAGGCCATAAATCACCCTTCATCCATTCAGGGCTACAAGAACTGACCTACCCTAAATGTTTAACCACTTGTAAGTGAATGATTTCATGTATTAACCAAAAAGGAGTCAGATCCTACAGAAGCACTGGCTGATCCTAATGCTTACAGCTTTTAACCTGCTTATCAGGGGCACCTGCTTTGCACAGCTGTTTTCCTAAAATGCTACCAAACAAGTTGAAATGATAAATCCAGTGTTAAAACAGATGCAGAATATTTTCCTTTCAGGGAAAAAAAAAAAAAAAAAAAAAAAACCCAAAATT
>NDXB01002807.1:101546-159791 GCA_002631895.1 Agapornis roseicollis
AAAAAAAAAAAAAAAAGAAACCCAAATTCTCTCATCCTACTTTCATGTGGTTCTATCCTTCATATAGGATTGTTTAAATCCTCCCTCACACTTTGGATAGCACATATAAAATGTATCTGTCATGCACTAAATTGCAAGTCATCAGGACCCATTCACTATATGCCATTTACAGTTTTCTCATCCCATGCCAGCTGAACTTTTGTATACTGAATCCCTTTGACATGTGCTACATATAGAAATATTTTGATCCATGTCATTTGGGAGGACTTCAGAACATTGAGTAAACATTAAAGATGGTTGGGAGATTTAATTCAAAACATATTTAATTAAATACATATTTCACTCTCATCTAAATACAGTTGCTGTTAATATAACTGTACAAAACACCTACATTTATGTGTATAATCAACTTCATTCTTATTTACATCAGAACTGATACTCTTGCTGCTTATGGATGAATTCAATGAAATTATTTGATGATATTTTCTAAAAATGTCTCTATATTAAGAGTTTAAAAATTCAGTAAAATTCCTAACCTGGGTGCAGGTTTAAGCACTCAGTTCATCTTCCATCATTGCAGAATTATTATTGTACCATTTAAAATGGTTTTGAATTATTTAAAAAACATTAAGGATAGGTAAACACTTGTAATTGTGTTCAAGGATAAGCATGCCCTTGACTTTGCCAGCAAGCTGTAAACTCTAATTTCAAAAGAGATTTTGTTTAAAACCACCTAATTCTACAGTAATTCCTTTGACTCTATTAGGAATTATTCAAGATTTTTACATACATAAATGAGACAAGGCCCTGCAAAGAAAACATGGAGCTCTACATCAGATATTAACATCTACATTTGCACAAAATTAGTTTTCATTATGGTGGGATTTGTTGTTATGCCTAGCAGCAGGAAAGAGCCCTTGGAAGTTAAGTGGAAAGAAAATTAGGTCAAATTATTCCATCTAATATTGTAAATGTATTTTTAATTTTCAGTCAGTGCAGTTTTGGAGCACTATTGAAAACGTGAACGCTAATCATGAGTTATTTAACAAATCATACAGATTGACAAGTTCCCTGGGCAAGAACTGTTTGTGTTTTTATAGATACATTTTTAAGTTGCAGTTCACTTTCAGTCGTACCAACTGAAAATTACCAAAGCTTATTTATTATAGAAAGATAGGCTGGGAGATTGTAAACTGAATGCTCGACAAATTACTTTGAGATTAAGTTCAGGGGTATTTTTAAACTTCACCAGTTTATTAAATAAAAAGTGGGGCTTGCTGTTGTTTTTTCTAGATCTCAGATAGGTTCAGCAGTTTAGAGTGTGTTTAAAGCAGTCTGGTTTAAGCACTGTCTCAATTTTATTTCAGCAGATAGGATGGGAACCTATCAAAAATATCTATTAGCTCTTCAAATGTTATCTTTCTTATTTTTTTAAATGCTAATTTTAAGAACTATTTGAAAAAAAATCATTAAATTATTACTTTTCTTATGATCTAGATATGCATCAACAGCTTCTAGTTTGCTATTGGACAAGGGTCAGAAAAAATTGCAAGTTATAGCAAAAAAGAAATGGAGTAGACATAGATGTATTACAGGGCTCTCCTGGGCTTCCTAGTTGTTGGGGGTTTTTTATGCTGATTTTCTGTACTGATGATAATGATTTTAGTTTTCATAGTTATCAGCTTGGATTTTGCATCTAGTCCACAAAAGCTTGGAAACTGTTCTGTGTTTGAGGAAATTCTTTCTCTAGTAAGTGAAATCGCAGTTTAAAGAATTTCAGCTCCCCAGGATTACCCAAATCAATGCATTTCCAGGTTTCTCACACCATCACTACGTTATTATAGAAAAAAATAAAATGAAAACCCAAATTTTTTTCTAGCTTTGACCTGGGAAACAAAAATGTGAGAATCTCATGGTACAATAAACAGACTTAGCAATATTGTTCTCCACAAAATACTTGACTTCAAAGCTAAAATCATTCACTGTTCAGAAAGCAGTTTTCATTCTTGGTCAGAAACACTAAGACAATGCTGGAAGTAACCACAGAAAGCATGGATGGGATGGTACAGTTGGGGTTTTCTTCACTCCAGTTTATTTTGATTAACTGAGCAAAGTTAATTTAATCATTTCAGCTTTTGCCTTTCTTTAACCCCATGCTGTTCATACTGTTTTCTTTGTAGTCACTGAACAAGAGACTAAAGTGCCCAAGAAAACCATCATCATGTAAGTGCTATTTTTTTTTTTTTTTTGGTAACATTTGTGTTTTGCCTTGCTGCCTATGCATGATCCAATAACAAGCTTGTGTTTATTGGCCATGCAAGTGTGTTCATTCCCATCCCACCGGATCTCATGGTATTCTGTGATATGCAAAGTGACCACCTGAAAAATATCTTGCTATCCCTTTTAAAACACAGCAGCACTGGTATTAGACACAGCCTGGGTCAAGTTTTTTATGATAGTACATGTGGAAAAATTACACAGAATACTGATAAGAGTTGCACAAGACTTCAAGAAGTAGAGTTTGACTCTCAGTGTTGAAAAGAAACTAGCTTTGAGAAGTGGCTACTTGAAAAACTGTACAAATTTAACAAGTATGTCACAATTTACAGCAAATTCTTCTGCCTTTCTATTTTTAATTCTTGAGGAAAGCTTTTTATGATGAAGCAGAAGGAAGATATATATTTTATCTCCTTCTGTCTCTGTATTTCTAATATGAAATTTTGCCCTGATAATGACTTCTTCTTCTTCTTGCATACTTTGAGCCTGGTTTATATTGGATGGGTGTCTATAACACAGAACAATTAATTTCAGCAAAGAGCAGTACTTTCTCAGCCATACGTAGACCAACAGCTCGTCAGTCATTAAAATCTTAATGTATTTTCTTAAGTATCATAGACAAATACATAACAAAATTGTTTCATGTGCTGGAAAGGGGACATCGTCCTTCTGTGGTAGACCTTCAGAGCACCACCAGGCTATTCAAATCATGACCAAATGGTAGTGGGTGACTATACAACAGATATTTTGGGTCAATGCACTCCCTTAAGAGTTGTACTGTTGCTAAAATCAGTCTTTGACTTGGACACAATGCTAAAATTAACTTCTTTTGGATGGTGAGGAGGATGTGTAAAATGACAACTATAATGTGCTTAAGAGTTGCTTAAATTTTATCTGATTTTCTGTTATGACTATTTCTTATGATCCATACACTTAAGCCATTTGGAGCTAGTGGCTTACAAGAAGACATATCCCACCCTCCTGAGCAGACAGGAGGGGCAGGAAGGGGTTCTGCCTTTCCACTTCATTTCAGTAACACCTCCAGTCATTAGACTTTTTTTTACCTTGCAAAGACCAGAAGATAGAGGTGTTTCTGTACTGTCTGTACTGTCTCAAGGATCAGGATTCAGATACCAGTGGGGTAGCTAAACAGGAAAATATTTTTTGATGCAACATTCAGAAACATCCCAAGAAAGTCAAGGAATCGCTCGGAGTCAGACCATGTCTAAATCTCATCTACTTCCCCGTGCCTGTAAATCACCTGGAGAGATGCTTTTATTTTACATTTCTCCTGTCAGCTTTGTGATTTCAAACCACAAGCAGCGACATTACAATTGATGAAATAATATTAAACTAATATAAAATAGCATCAATTAAGCTGATTTTTAAATCTCTGACACATAAATACCATAGACTATTGCTTTGGGCAGCTCAAGAAGTAATTCCTAAATTAAAGGCTGCAGTCCTAAAGGAGATTGTTATATTTATGAGTGGGATCTCAAAACAACACAAATTCCCCTCCTTTGGCTAGAGGGTGCAGTCATGAAGTTTCTAGAGTGGACCTCAGCTGGAATCAGCACAGTGGTAAGGTAAAGTTTGGGAAAAACTCTCTAAGGGCACATCCCAGTTCTGCTTAATATGTAGTGAGCTGAGAAACAGAAGCAGCTTTGAAACCACTAGCAGAAAATAATGGATAATTTAATGATGGGATTTAACAGTCTCTACATATGCAAATCCCAGACCCCAAAATGCACTGTAATTTTGCAATGTAGAACAGTCAAGTGCAAGCACACATGGATTCATTCTTGTCTTTATCTAAAATGGTTTAACTTTGTGTAATTCAGAAAGGTACCATGGGCATAATGAAGGCTCTGCACATACATTAAAGCTCTATAGACAAACTATAGAAAACTTGGGGGGAAGAATAAAGCAGTCGAAATGAGCAGTAGCAGAGAGGATGCTCTGGACAAAATCTGATTGTAGGTGCTCTAGTCCTGAACTTCACTGCATCCTCAAAGGGAGAGAGTGATGATAGAAAGAAATCTGATCTCCACAGGAGAAGACAATAATAGAGTCCAAAAATTAGACCAATAGATGAGAAAGGCTACAATATACCTAAGAGGATTAGTCTTCCATGATGGCTAGACAAAAGCAATAGGAGAAACAGGCTTTCCTTGCACAAGGACTCCTTCCACCTTCTCTGTATCTAAGTGCAAAAGGCAGAGCAGAGGTAGCTGGTGACTTTCAGCCTTGTGTGCTGTGATAAGAGGCTGGTGAGGAGAAAGAGAGAAATGAAAAAGCTGTTCTCTTGATTCATAATCCCAGTCTAGGTCTTTGCCTTTACACTTCAGCTAATCCTATTGCTTGAAGGTAGTGACAGAATCTCAACACAGAAACAGAATCATTGAACCAGGTACCTACACTGTAGAGCACTGGCTTCCTTATGCTTGCAAAGCAAACACTGTCTTTACCTTCAAGCTTTTCCATGTAAGAAATGCCACTGAAAAATCTGCAGGGAAAAAATGCATGTTAAACATATAAATTAAGAGCACTGAAGTCTAAGTTGAGGTGTTCCTCTCCCCAGATTTTAAAGCTATTTGATCCAACTTCATCTGTAGCACATTTAAAGTCAAAGTTTGTCCTGCCATGGAAGCAGAAGATTGTTTTGACACAAGATGCGTATACATGGATGCTGAGAAGCCCCAGCTGTTTTGAATATGTCAAAACATTTAAAGTGAGCTCAGCAGAAATATACTTAGAAATTATAATTGTGCATTCCAGGTTGGTTTGGTACTCCTATGTCAATTAGTGGTAATAGGATCAGGCTGTGTCTGCAGTAACGATATTATGAAGATGAAAAATAAGTGCATTTGGGTACAGATAACTTGTTTTCAGAAATGCCCTTTAAATATAACTGTTCTTCATGTGAAAATGCAGATCTCTAGTCTCAAAAGTCTTTAATAAACAAATTAGAGACACATTACGTTAATTAAAAAGACAAGTTGCTGACCCTACTGTAATAAAGGCCATTTTGCCATTGAGTTTGATGAAATCAGGATTTCAGCCACAAATACTCAGGAAAAGGTTAAATTCTTTGAGTGCTTAAAATCTTTGGATGAAACTGCTATGTGGGTACAAAGTAGTGTAGTGGGTGGTCAGCAGAAGCAGCATGAAATATAATAACACCGAGAGGAACATTTCTTAGATGGACATACTCATTGCGTGTTCACACACTAAAGGAGGTTAACGGAGCTATGGCTCCTCTGGGGGTAAGGGCACTGATGTTTTCCCTGGATCAAAAAGTAAGTGGAGATGGGCATGTGGGTGTGTGTGTGTTGAGTGTGTATCCCTTTCAAAATGACATGCTTCACCAAAAGCTGTAGTGCTCACAAAACTAACCCCACTGTAGTGCCTTGACCAACAATAGCATGTGCTGATGGAGTGTGGCTCTCCAAAAAGTCTCATCTTCCTGCCAACTCCATTCCAACCCTTTCTGTCATCAGAGAGGAAACGATAACCACTGTGGTGAAGAGCCCAAGACAAAGGGGAAGGGTTTCTCCTGCACGTTCTTCTTCAGGCCATTCACCTTCCCGCTCCCCAAGAGCGGAGCCAATTCCAGAACCAGTCTATGTTTCAAAGATCAGGCAGCCTGTCCACAGATATGAGCAGGAGGCAACACCGAAGTCTGCTGTCCCCATGCTTTTTGTCACAGAGCCAGAGGACAGGCAAGGAGCAGCAGCTAGAGATTTCACTGAAGAGACCAAGGTAGAAGAGAAAAAGCCCAAATGGGTTGAAGTGGAAGAAATAATTGAATTCAAGGTGAAAAAATCACCAAAACCTGCAAGGAAAAGAGGCTCTTCCCCAGTAAAACAAGAAAAAGATGAATCAGGGGTGTTAACATTCACTTTTCCTAGCTCAAGGCCTAGGCGTTCCCCAGAAGATGATCCAAACACAAACAATTCCAACAATAAATTGGTGGAACAGTCAAAATCTTTACCTAGTGACAGCCTCTCTGAAGCTGATATCCAGCCCCTGGTGTACACAACTGAAGAGGAAGAACCTCAAGTCAGCAACGAGGACAGAAGCTTCCCTTGTGGGTCCGAACAACCAGGGAATAATTCATTTATAGACTACGGAACAGAAGGAAAGAGCTTCCCACAGGAAACAAGTGCTCCCTGTGGGTCAGACGTTGCTTCCCCACTGCTTGCCTGTGGGGGTGAGCCTTTGATCTTCAGATTTGAGACAGCTGCTGCAGACCAGCACGAACTTCTGTTCTCACTACCTAGTCCAGAGGTTAAGGAAGAGGCAGATGAATTAGATGTAACTTGGCCTGTTGAAGAGGAGGTACCTGAAGTAATACAAGATGTCCTTCCCGAAGAGGATAATATCATTATAGTAGATGAACCAGAGGAACTACAGGCAGATGACATTAGCACCCGGGACCGCAAAATCTTAACCCACAATGGAAAATTATTAACTTTGGAGGATCTTGAAGATTATGTTCCTGAAGAAGGTGAGACCTTCAGGTGTGATGACAAGAACCGTATGGCAGAGAAACCCTGCGAGATCTCCGTGCTCCAGACAGAGATTAATGAGCCAACAATTGGGAAGCCAGTGCTGCTGAATCTGGGGAGACCTGTGGTGTCCAAACCCAGGCAAAGGTTTTTCAGCCAGTTGGAGGAGCACATTCCTGGTGGCATGTTCATGTCAGCGTCTAGAGTAACCGGTGTGCAGTCTGTAGGCCCCTCAAATATCTCTTTCCATGTGAGTGATACCTGCATGTCAGTGACACCCGGAGTGCATGCAGCAACAGCAGCAACTTCTTCTGGTCCCACCTTCACAGTGAAACCATCTTTCTGCACTGAAGTCCAACTCTCAGCAGACAATGGACAGTCAAGCTTTAAAACTGAAGTTTCCACAAGAACCCTCAGCTATGGGACTGTTGGCGAGCCTGTTACCTTGCACATCAGCACAGAAGACCTCTCCCAGAGCTGAGCAGATGCAAGCATAATTTTCAACACAAAAGAAAACAACATTTTGAGGAAAAAGAACTGATCAAAATTGTTGTAGGTGAGGAGAATTGGTGGCAAAGACTACAAGGTAACATGTGCAAGGGAATACCTTTGAGGGAAATATATTTAAATATGTCACGTTGAGCTTTTCTAGTCTTAAAGGGAACATGTCTGTCAGAACAGTTTGTAATTTTAAAAGTTTTGATCAAGGTGAACATATATCATTCCATAGTGGAGCAGTGATGGTAGGGTTAGAAAAAGCCTGATTCTCCTGCCTATGACAGAAATATAAATGAATAAGCGTGTATTTGTCAATGAACTAAGAAATTATTTCAAGTGCCAATTTGTACATTATTTTGTCAAGAAGGTGAAAGTATCTAAGCTTTTCAGCATCCTTCAGCAGCCCAGGATAGGAGGACTATTTCCAGCTAAAGCAATCTCCTGTCACTGTGTGTGCTCAAAGGACATGAAGCTTTACACTGTCTTGACTCTGCTATATGTTTTTGACACCAATTAGCTCTAACAAATTTTACTCATAAACCTTTCAACGTGCATAGTCTGGTTACATTATTTTAAACTTCTGCCACAGAATGAAAAATACAGAAAATGCTGCATTTACTTGGGATGCAAAGGGCTGCTCATACTTTTTGGTTGGATTCCTAATTTTACTAAAGTCAGAGGTGAAAGATCCAAGAGCAAGGATTTTGTTGTTCTCTTCTACTTCAAGTAAAAGCAAAAGTCTGTCTTGTTTAAATGCTTGGTATTTTCAAGTCCACTTCTCAGTTGTCTAAAGATGCAGGTTTCATTATTCTGCATTCTAGTGTAGTGGATTTATAAGCCATGTATTTTAAAATACTAATTTACTTGATATGCAGCAAAAGATTAAAGTGCTGCACAAAATTACTTCTGCATCTGTAATCAAATGCTAACACAAAGAACCACAGAGGTGGTCTTTGTCAAAAACTATTACCGGAAGAATATTTGGTCTCCTGTACATGCCAGTGGTGAAATATTGCTGTTAACAGATTGAGAGATAACGTTTGCTGTGCGTGCTAAGAGGAATTCACCACTGAGCTACAGCAAAGTAGCAGGAGCACAAAGACAGTTTAGGAAAAAAAAAAAAGATAAAAAAGAAAAGAATTCTTTATTATAAATACCTTGTTGAAAAATACATCTGTTCAAAATGCATTTGGTTGCTTGGAAGCACTGCCAATTGCAATTGCATTGTATTACTGTAACCATGTAGGCTGACTTGTCTTGTAGAGGTGCTTCCTTATGTTGAGTTTCTCTGGAGCTTTTCAGTGGGTTCAGTGGTTGAGGGGAAGGCTAAGATGCACTGAGCATGGCCCATTCCTGTTGACTTCACCAAAAATGGATGTTGCACAGATATTCAAGTTGCTCAGCCCTAGAAAGAAATGAACTCATAGGCCCAAATATTGCTCACAGTTGAAGTCAGCTGAAGAGTTTGTCAGTGATCTCAGTAGGACCAAGCATTGGCCCTCTTTATCTGACAAAGATATGGGGTGAAAATTCCCAACACCTTGTCCCAGCTGAGTTGTGTAGAACTGTTGCAATAGATGTTTTCATTCAGATGAAGGGAAACCAGAAATGCTCGGTCACAGTCGAATTTCTAAATAGCATAAAGAGAATGGATTGAGTGAGTTTCTGTCTTGGAAACGTATGCATGACATTGTCTCAGTTTTTCCCAGCTAGGTAATATTGTGGAGCTTGTTATGGAATCCTATGGGGAATATTCCCACTAACAGGGACTGAATTTACAAAAGGTGCTTGCAGGAAAGAATAAATTGTGTGTTTTTTTCCTTCTGTGGCTGCACCTTGATAATGTGTTGACTAAAATGAACATATTGCTTTCACAGTCTTTTCCTTTCAATATCCAAATAAGATATTACATGTAATATCACATTCACTGCCCTCATGATAAAGGATGCTTTTCCAGTGATTACATATGGTGAAAGAAGTCAAGCCTCTTTTATGTTACTCTCCTGGTTTTTTTTATAACATCTCCTTGATTTATACTGTTTGTTTTATAATTAAGCAATATGATGGATATATATTAGTGCTTTTTTCGTATATTGCACTGTACAGTGGAAAGTAACAGACATACAACAGGGAAATACTTTCAAAACTAAAATTATTTCTTTTATGTTGGGCCTGATTCTGATCTCAGTTATTCCAGTATCAATCTAGAATAATTTCACAGAAGGAAGTAGATTTCATTCAGATTTACAGGTACTGCTGAGAAAGAATTTGCCCTATGATTGACTTCAAAAACATAATATTAATCCAAAAGATAATAAAGTTTTGTAAAGGAATGTGGATGTTTCCTCCTGTTGTGGTTGATGCTCAGGTTTTTCTAAAGGAGTTAAAAGGTTACAGTTCGGAAGTCTGTAGAAGAAATAACTATAGTTTGATCCATTAGCTCAAAGCAATTAACATCTGTTTACATTTTCTTTTGAAATTTAATCAAAAGAGACTCAATTGAAAGGGATTTTTAAAATTCTATGCAGGACTTTTCAAAAAGTGAAAGGTTTATGAAAAGTTCATTACATAATCTTTCAAATGTTTTCCTAGAGGTTAAAAATTATGCTTGTAAGTGATTAAGCTGTGTAGATAACTAATGAGACGTGTGGGGGTTTATTTCTTGTAGATGAAAACATACGCTGTATTAAAAATTTTAATACAAAGAAAGTTTTACTAAAATTCCTGCAGGTAAATGGGTATTGATAAAGTGGAAACTTCAGTTTGCTTGACATACAAAAAGAGAAACACGTAAAAAAAAAATCAAATATGCTGTTAGATGCTGAGTTTATGTCAATAAACATCTTGCATCAGCTGTCACTGAATTCAGTGGGTTTCTGTGTTCTTCTCTGTTCACGGCACTTGATAGTTCATCAGCTCATCCTCTTCTCCCATTGACTTCAGCAAGATCTGGGTGGCAAACCAAAGAACATTAATGCAGTTGGGCTCTGATTCCCTTTTTTATTGGCTACTTCAGAAGTGTTCACGTGAAAGAACCTGGTATTAGAAATACTTTCAGATCTATGAGTCAATAATTTTTAACTATGCTCATCCTCTTGGGTCCTTCTTTGAGGCTGGATTTGAACTTCAAATATGTGTCTGTCTTGTGTTCCTTGTTATTGGCTGAAGGAAATGTGGGGCAGAAAGGTTCACAGTTGGGTTTTTAGAATTGGGAAACAGACTGTCCACCACAGGTGTGTCATTACTGTGACATTAGTTTGATGTACCTCAGCTAATATTAAAGTTCCTCAGGTCCGCAGCTTGACTGATAGTCTACAACAGCACTAAACAGGGAAGAAAATAGCATGGGTGAGATATGTGGTTATGCATAACCTGTATAGGTATACCTGTGAATATGTTTTCTCATACCAAGAGTGTTTTATACCTTTCTAAACAGTTCACATGTTGGCAGCTGCCCAGTTCATAGGACATCACCAGCTGGCAGCAATCACAACAGGAACACCAGACAATCAGAATAGTTATCTAGGAAAATATTTAAAGATCTTCTGCGCAGCCCACCACTGATGGACACTGATGGGCAGTCTTGCATGGGAAATCATGTGAGCAAAACTTGCTTTTTCCATCAACAAACCTAGAACTGAAATATTTCTTAGCCACTATGCTCATGGGGAAGACATTGAAAACAAAAATCAAGTGAGAGATCTTCAAAGGGAGCTGATCCAAACATACCCTCAACTTTACATGCTAAATCTATCATGGGAATTTACTTTCTTAAGGTTGGTATAGCAGCAAAATCGAAACAGCTGCAAGACTTGCTCCTGTGTGAACAACATTAAGTCAGAGCCATTTGTCTGCAAGTACTCTTATTTCTTCTTGAACCACATGATGACTCCAGTTTGCACTCTTGGCAGGCAATCACATCATGATCATGATAAATTGTCTTAGTTTGACATACATTTATCTGTCTTAATGGTCACTTGAGGGTTGTCCTAGATATTGTCTGACCCTTTGTAGTGCCTCTTGCAGAAGGTGTATTGGGCAGGAGATCGGATGAGATGAGCTCCTGAGTTCCTATGATCCTAGCCTAGCCTAGCTTCTTCTACCAGTACTGACTGGGGATGAGACGATGGTATTTCTCTCCTGGGTGGCTGTTAAGAAAAGACATACTTGAAGATCCATCTTGATGTGTGGGAAGCTTTTGTCTTCTCTCTGCCTTAAAGACAGTGAGTTTCTTGAGGCAGGAGTTATATCATTCTCTGTATCATGCTTCCTTATACAAAACTGCTGTGAATTACTGTACAAACCAGGTGACTTTGCCACATGAATCTAGAAGCATAGTCTGATACTAATTTCAAAGCCCCAGGTACCTTCTAGTGCAAATCCCACCAAAAATATTCAGATACTGTAAAGTAGGAAAAATACATTACTCTAGAGCAAGGAGTAGCATTTCTCTCACACTTAGGCTCAAAAAGCAGAATAGCCCTCCTTTCTTTCCTCTGCCCTTCTCCAGAGTCATTGATGAGGCTGGTACTTGCTAACTTCTTCTCCTTTCCTGTGAGAATAACATTCTCTTTGCACATAGGATATCTATCAGTGCAGTGGGTCACTGCTGGGTTCATTTCATTGATCTTAATAAAGGTATTTCTGACAGAGCAGTCAACATAGTGTTGAAGAGTGGAATATGGATCCTTTGTTCTGCTGTCAGAGAGAGGGTGTGCGTATGTGTGTGTGCAGTGTCCTCAGCCTGGTGAGATGTCTTTCTGAAGCATGTTGTGCCAACCTTCTTATTTTAAGTCTTAGCTATGTTCCCTCTTGCTGGACTAAGCATTTCTGCATCAGCTCTTTGCTCCAGGAAGGGAAAATGATACTTCTGCAAATATTTCCATGGGTTAGGTGATACTGCTGTTTTCTTTTTACCCTAAAGAGAGAAAAGCTATTGTTCTTGTCTGTAGGAATGACTTCCCCACAGTCAGAGATGGAGACTTCTGTCCAGGCCTCACTTCAGCGAGCTGATAAGGAGATCAAGAAAGCTCTAAAGAAACTCGTGGACACGGCATCAATGCTGGTGACTCTTCCCCAGGGCATGCAAGAAGAAGCTGGTGGCCTTGGCCTTCCTGGGTACATTACTTCAGACCACTCAGAAACAGCAGCTCGGCCCTCTGGGGTAGTTCATGAAGCCAGCACCCAAACCCAGACTGCTGGAGGGCATGGTAGGTTTGGCATGAACCTGGGAAATATCCCATGGGAATCAAGAGAAAGAACAAACCAATAATGATTTCTTTTCCCCCTCATTTTTCTGTTTTGTTGTGTTTTGAGCTGTTGAAGATGAAGAGAGGACATTCAGATCCAAAGGAACATGGGGGTGTGGGTTGGGGTTAGGTTTGACACAAGTTTGGGGCAGATCTTTCTGGAAACAGAAAACTGTGTCTGAAGTAGCGTTTGGTTCATCACCTGACCAAAATGGAGGGATAGGGGATTTTTTTTTTTTTTCCACATTTAAGCTTTTGACCCAGGACTTGCTTCAAACTTTTTTTGGGGAAAATAGGGGGTGGGATTCCACCTTTCCATTTATAGAAGTCATTTGGTTTTTTATTTGGTAGGGAGGGTAAAGGAGGTTGCTTTTCTTTTATTGTTTGCCATAAACAAGCTGGAAATGTGTTTAACACTCCTGTATCAACTGTCAGACTTTATAGGATGTTGAGTGTATCAAGTTCACCTGCACGTGACTGGCTCTGGAGCCTTGGTGGACTCCTAATCAGTTTCTGTGTGACTAAAACCATTATGTGTGACTGTGTTGCCAGAACAAGTCTTCTGTCTTGGCATTATTGAAAAAAAACCCAAAAGCAAAACATGAATGAGCAGCAACCCTTCCAGTTTTCCTCCTTTTCTGCCATACCTGCTTGTCTAAGCTGTCTCTGTGTCAAGTCAGAGTAACTGTCGTTCACCAGTGTTGACTTAAAATGACAATGTCAAGTACCCTTCAGCCTTCAAACTCCAGATGCTGCTTTAAAAAAAAACAAAAGAGATATTCTTGTCTAAAACTCAACAAGGGTAGGAATAGATTTTGAGAAATCAGACACAAAATAACTACATTAAAAAATAGCAGAGCTTTAAAACCTTTTTCCTTCCTAGTAAGAAATCATCTATGAAAATAATCCTCTTGTGAGGTGGGATGACTCAAAAATCATAATTATTATGTCAACTAGCAGATTATTTCCTTAGTCAAAACTACAGAGATAGTATGACAATGAATGGTGGTTTTGCAGTCCTCTCATCCTTTCAGTTTTAGAGAAAACTAAACATATTATTAAATGGAGAATTATTTTAATAAGAAGGAGACTTGACAATTGTCCCTATCATCACATGCTTTGAATAAAAAGAAGACAAATATTTTGATCATGCTGGCAATGGAAAAGCACAATCCCACCAACCTGGGATTTCTGACCCTGCCAGTAATGCCTTAAATAACCATGTTTTCCATCCCAATAGAGCTATTTTATATGATTTCTAGAAAACTGCTGCCTTTTTTCCAAAACTAGCCAGCTCCAAGCATCCCTCAAGTACTCCCTAAAGAGGCCCTTCCTGCTGGGCACAACACTCTTCTTGATTATCTTTTCTTCTCAGATGAAAAAAGAGATGATGCACTTTATCCTGTAGGGTAACTACAATGAACAATACAAGACAATCAGGTACTTCTGGAATGGAAGATCAAACCAGGTTTTGAAGATATATCTGATAAAATAATTAATAATAAAAGAAGAACAATACCTGACCTGCCATCAAGCTGCACCACCCTTTTGTTTTCTTGTTCCTATAAGCCCCAAATGCCAAACCTAGTTCTCTAAGTGTAACTTAGAGTTGTATAAGGACATTTTCAAAGAACCCAGCGGAGGTGCACCAATGATGACTTTCTAATACCTAACATCTTCCATATTAACAAGCCTCCATCTTACCTCTGTATTAGTAGTATCCCCAGCCAGGACCTGCCATGACCATCACTGATGTAAGCTAATTCGTTTCACTGATGCTGTCTGTGATTGCACCAATGAGTCAAGAACTCAATGTTTAACTGAAGCATTCATGTGTATGAAGCTAACATTGGGCATCCCTGGAAGTATTTAAAAGATGTGTAAATGTGGTGCATTTGGCAGTGCTGGGTTAATGGTTTGACTTGATAAACTTAAGGGCCTTTTGCAAAATAAATGATTCTATGATTTCATCATAGCCATGAGCTGGAACTCAAATACCATTAAATTATCTCCTACAAAGGATGCATTGAACTCATGCTATCCTTCCAGTCATCCCATTTGTTCTTGTCCCTACTGACTGCCTTTCTTATTTTTGTCTCTGTGTGTTTCCTTGCAGAATATTTAGTTTTTCCCAGTCAGCAATGTGCCACTGTTGAGTCTCGCTGGTGTTGTTCAAGCCCTTTGCTTAATGTGGTCAGCTCACAGATGTGGTTCTGAGACAAGGCAGGCTAGAGATGGCTCCAAAGGTTTGCTCTGGGTTTCAGGTGTGCTGTCATAGATGATGTGTATAACTTGCCTTATTTCTGCTGCCAGACAAAGCACAAAGGCAGATTCCAGCTAAAGAACCAAGTGTGCCAAAGCCCACTCCCAGTCCTTCCAGTGAAAAGGCAGCTGATGGTGAGGAAAGCACTCAGGAGCGCACTATTCCTATTACCAGGTAAACACCCATATCTATATACAGATTCCCAAATGTGGCAGGCTTTGTTGTAAGAAAAGTAAATCCTCTGTGGTGGAAGAAGCAAGTGGTGACTTGAACTGATTCTTGTAGGTTTGTAATTTTTATTTTAGAGTTCTGTTCACACATGCGTTACGCAAGGAGGATAGAAAAGGTTGAAGAGAAAATAATTCCCCCCCAAACACAATTCTTCTTGTGTTAATTTTAAGTAAATAATTCTTTGTGTGGTGGTTAAACACACAGATCTATGGCAGGGTGTGATCCTGCGTGTCTGTAGTTGTATGTGACTATGTAATGATCTTTTCTCTTGGGCTTTGTGAAAGAACATCACCAGGGACAGGAGACTGGTACAGAAGAGAAGGAGATGTGATCTGGGATGTACACAGTGAAGTTTATATTGAGACCACAGAAAGAACTTGTGTGTATAAGACTGAGGAGAAGACCCCAACAAGTAAGAAAACCTTGTTTCCCTTTCCCATATCTCAGAATTGTCTTTGTCTTCTCTTTGGGTAATAAATTCTGGTGATTGTTGTGGTTTGTTTGGTTTTTTTTTGTTTGTTTGTTTTTTTGTTTGTTTTTTGTTTTTCTTTTATAGTGCTTCCATTTCTTCAGCAGGAACTGTTTATTAAACAAAAAGTAATAGATCGTAATGAAGATAAGCCTAATAGCAATGCTGTTATAAAGAAATGTAAATATATTGCTGTGATATCTCTTGATTTGACATTAAGCTAATGTTATATCCTAAATGGTCAGTCCAATAAACCCCATTTGAGTAACTCAACCTATGTAGGCACACTATGAGTAAAGTTAGTGTCATGCTTGCAGCAAAAACCTTGTGTCTCACCAGGTCCTCCCTATATGCAAGTGACGATAGAGGATGTGCAGGTGATTTCTGGTGAGCGTGCCAAGTTTCAGGCAGTCATTGAAGGAACCCCTCAGCCCACTGTTTTGTGGTTTAAGGTAAGTGCAGAATTTTATCTGTCTGAGTAAGGACTGTGGAAAGAGCTGCAGGGCTGTACTTCTGTGGGGAACTTCTTTTGCTCTTTCATCCCACACATCTTACACTGATTCTTGGTCCTGTCTATAGGACCCATTGAACCAGCTGCAGTTCTCACCAGCCATGTTGCCCTCCAGTGACACTGTAGCTCCTTTTGCCAAGCGGGCAACTAGATGATTCTGGGGACCCAGATAGGCTGGAAAACAGATTGGTTCCTGTTCTGAGAGCCATCGAGATGTGTGCTATAGCTTGAGAGGCAGGGAAGGGATTCAGAGTGGTTAATTCCAATTGTCAATGTGACTACCAGGCACTGTATGTTTTCTGCAGCTAATTGGTAGCATAAGTGTGACTAAGGACAATGAATATCCCATAGAAAGGAAGGAGAAGTAACTGATGATTCCTCAGAATATTGTCATGTCCCTAAAATGAGCCAGTGTTGTTCTGTGATGATTGTCTGTAACTCTTCTGTTCAACTGTTTTGTACACACAGTTTTATTCCAAATCTTATTTTTTTCCTTACACAGTAAAGCTGTCTGCATGCTTATCTCTTCTCCTCTTGCACCCATGCAAATACCTTGCATGTACAGTATCCATTGTCAAGGAGTTCAACCCAATGACAGTATGCTGCCTGAAGTGCCACCTCTTTGTGGCTGTTGTGTACATATTTGACACCAGCTTCATGTGTTGGTTCTTATATCTTGCAAGAGGAAAAGTTATCCCTGCCTATTCAATAGGCTATTCATAATTCTGCACAGCTCTATCATGTCATATTGGTAGACCCCCCTTCCAGGCTGAAGAGCTTCACCTTGCTCTGTCACCCCTCATCCTGAAAGAACATTGCTGCAACAGTACCACATACTAGGCAAACCAAGGATTTATTAGATGATGCTTTCTGTCTTATTCATCATTTCTTCCCTAATGATTTCTAACATCTGGTACTTTCTGATGATCACCAAGCACTGAGCTGAGGCTGCCACAGAGTGATTTACTGTAACTAGAAGGTTTGCTCCAGTGTAATAAGCAAAAGCTCTGGGATCAGCATTTCATGTGGGAGAATAGGGTTGCATCACTTTACATTTATTGTATTATATACATTTATCTGGCACCTTACTGCCCAGAAAGGCATTTTCATAAGTTCCTTTAGTAAATATTCTTATCTACTGTATCACACACTCTCCTTCCTGTCCCTTTTTTTCCATAGCATTTATGCATATATTGAGCAGCACAAGTGCCAGCACAAGCTGGAGACCAGACAGGAGCACAAAAGCTGATCCTTGTGCTCCCTGGGCTGACTTCTCAGGCACAGTGTACTGGGAGAGCTGAAGAATGGCCCTGGAGATCCTTCCCAAACCTGTATTCCTATGAATGGGTTATAAAATGAAAACATCATTAGGTGATATGAAAGCAGAGAACGTTAGATATGGAGGACTTCTTCAGCCAAAACTTTGTTAGTGAGATTTCCTAGCCTAAATGGTCTGTGTTGTAGCTGTGCTCCTGTATCCTGTTTCTTGAAGAGAAGAAATATCCATTTCCATCTTGTTTTTTTCCAGTGCCAAACTGTCATTTCATTATTTCAGGGCACTTTGTTGCTGACAGACAGCTACAGGCTCCATCAAGGGAATGAAGGAACAATGTATTTCTTAGTTATCGATGATGCTGTCTTGGAAGATGGTGGTGTTTATACCTGCGTTGCCAAAAATGCAGGAGGGGAGGTTTTGTGCAAAGCAGAGCTTATCGTACGTGAAGGTAATGTCATTCTTTCCACTGCAAGAGTTGCTTCTATAGCCATTGCAGTATGTATTCTGTTGCAATCATCTTCTGGTGCCCATGTCGTATCCTCTCTGTATTCCTGCATAGCATTTGTCTATTACCTGTATGGCACTGGTATACATTTAGATACACACACACATATACACTGAGATTTTTTTTTTTTCTCTGCTTCAGACTGCATGATGAACTGGTACAATGGGCCACAGAAATAAGTGGGGCCATGACAGGCTGAGAGAGCTGGGCTGCCCCATCCCCAGCAGTGTTCAAGGCCAGGCTGGACGGGGCTTGGAGCAATCTGATCTAGTGGAAGGCATCCCTGCCAACAGCAGGTGTTTGGAACTGGATGAGCTTTAAGGTTCCTTCCAACCCAAACTTTCCATGATTCTATGTCTTTGGTTNAGGCTGAGAGAGCTGGGCTTGTTCAACCTGCAGAAGAGAAGGCTCCAGGGAGACCTTAGAGCAGCTTCCAGTGCCTAAAGGGGACCTGCAAAAAATCTGAAGAGGGACTTTTGACAGGGGCATATAAGGGCAGGACCAGGGGGAATGGCTTTAAACTGACAGAGGGGAGATTGAGATTAGATTTGATGAAAAAGTTCTTCCCTGTGAGGGTGGTGAGGCCCTGGCACAGGTTGCCCAGAGAAGCTGTGGCTGCCCCATCCCCAGCAGTGTTCAAGGCCAGGCTGGACGGGGCTTGGAGCAATCTGATCTAGTGGAAGGCATCCCTGCCAACAGCAGGTGTTTGGAACTGGATGAGCTTTAAGGTTCCTTCCAACCCAAACTTTCCATGATTCTATGTCTTTGGTTGTTTTCTGCTCTTCAGGCTGTCTCTTCTATTTATTTAGGTGAAGATACAGCCAAAGAATTTGTATTAAAAGGCTCTGTCATTGAATGGCTCCATTTAATTCTGTGTACAAGTTTAGAGGACCCCTGTAATTTTACTTGCCCCAAATTGCTCTTTTACTACTTTGAATGCTATTGGCAAGGCATTGTTGCCTGAATATTAACACTTATTTTCCTTCATTTCCAAAGCTAAGAAAGACCAAGCAGCAAAGAAGGTGGCCACTAGGAGAAAGCTTCATTCCCTCTATGAGGTTAAGCAGGAGATTGGAAGGTAAATAAATTTTCCAACTTCATGACATCACTGTTGGAAAATATATAATTGCCCATCTGAGCGGCTGAGTATATATGTAACCAGTGGTTGGCCTAGCTGTGATAAAATTTGGAAAGTTGAAAGGCACAACTGGAAGGTTACCCATTATAGGTATGCTGGAAACACTTCCATGAAGTTTCTGACAGAGGATGTGAGAGTCCATACAGCCCATACATAGGTGTAGGTAGCTCCAGTCAGGAAAAATACCAACCAGAGGCTGGCAGAATAGGCTTGTTGGCAGTGTGAGCATCACAAGCCCATACCAATGTATGGACAAACACTGAGTCCATCCAAGGGATCCAAGAGCATCAGCCTTTGTCAGCACAAAGCTGTTTCACACCTGAAGCAGCTTTGCCCTTGGTGTGAGTTCGTTGCTTAGATTTGGAGACAGCCAGGAGAGGGCAACAGCATCTCACAATCAAGAAAATAAGCTTTTTATGCTGGAGGATTTAAACCCTGAGCAGCAGGGAGCTCTCAAAAGCTGGGATGTGGAAAGGTCTACACATGCAGGGCTTTGAACTGAGTCTGAACGTGCTTGTCCTTTGATTTTTCACAGGGGCTGCTTCAGCTTTGTGAAACGAGTTGTACACAAGGGGAACAGAGTGTCTTGTGCTGCCAAATTCATACCTCTGCGAAGCAAAACAAAGGCTCAAGCACATCAGGAGAGGGATATTCTTGCCTCTCTGTCCCATGACAGAATTACCAGGCTCCTAGATCAGTTTGAAACACGGAAAACACTGATTTTGATTCTGGAGTTGTATCCTTTTCTGTGCTGCTTGTCTGAGGAGGCTGAGGAGTACTAGGTAGAGCTAATATATTAAATAGCTAAGCAATTAACCATGTTTTGGTTTTGCCTGATGTAACAGGACATGCACAGTCTTTCTCTGCACTACAGGACGGCATAGCTCCCTAAGATCTTCACTGAGGTACTATGTTTCTGCTGGTTTAGGAAAAACATATACTTGTATATGCAAGTGTAAACAAGTTGTTAAGCACCAAGACTCTTTTCTGAGATGTCTGGAAGTCAAAAGTCTTGTTTCCATGAGATCCACTCTGGGTGAGCATGAGGAAAATGCAGTGCAGAGCAGAAAAGCCCATAGGCAACAGGCAGATGTTAGCACAGGGGACACCATGTTCCTGCTTACAGGGAGCACAAGTTTAGAGCATCCTAATACTGTAAGGACATGGTTGTAGCAGAGACTTTAATGAATTACATGCACATCATGTTGCCTGAGATCACCTTGTGAATTCTGCTGTTAGCTGGATACAGGTGGTTACAAAGGAAAAATAAGCATTTAACTGTAGTTCTATTTTCCCTTAATGCTGTTGCCAGATGCTCCAGCGAGGAGCTCCTTGACCGATTGTTTAAGAAGAGTGTTGTCACAGAAGCAGAGGTAATCCTTCCTTCTCATTTGAAAGTTCAGAGTTGGTGGGCACAACCAGAATATCTTTCAGGTGCATTTTCCTCTTTGAATGAGGAATGTCTTTGAACTAGTGATAATCTGTCAAAACAGAGTCAGACTTTAAAATGTTTTTCTATCAATGTTCATTACTGAGTTGAGTTTCTTCTGGGAATAACCAGACAGGGGCAGTGGTTTTGACCAGCAGCATTGCATTCAGCCTAATACAGATGACACTTGCTCTATTATCATCATTTTTTTGCAAGCCATCACCTGGAGCTCCTGCACCTTCACTTGCTTAATACCAGTTTATCCCCTTGCAATTTTACTTCTATCTACTCCCCTTCAGTCTCCAAATCAGAAGCAGAAATTACATTTTCTAAGGATTTTGTTGAGATTCTTCATGCTCAAAGTTCAAAATCATAGGCTGCTTTGGGTTGCAAGGACCCTAAGTATCACCTAGTTTCAACCCCCAACTCTCTTCTCCAGGCTGAACAAATGTTTCACATCTCCCATCTAGTAGCCAGGTGCACCATATTTATTGCTTAGGAATACTCAGAGGGAAACATCATATAATCATAGAATGGTTTGGGTTGGAAGGGACCTCTAAGATCATATGTCAGCTAACCTTATAGAATGTCAAAGGTAGAGGACTTCCAAAGCTGAAGTTAGCTGTAAATCTTCACTCCTTGTTCAGTCATAGTCTGATTGGATCTACATATGGTCAAGAAAACAGGCTTACAACATAGCTGCAAAATGGTAAAATGTATTTGTGTTTTAAATGTGTTTGATTTACACGAAGCCAGAGCTGAGTTTGAGTTAGATAAGTTGAACAGTTAGTAAGGGTCATTGAACTTGAGGATTTCCATATCTCTTTTTTGAATGTGTGTAGGGCTGTGTCTTTTAAAAAATAAAGATTTTTCACATATAGAAGGTTTCAGTAGGATAATGTGTGTCACACAAGAGGCACAGCTTCGTTCCACAGGTTAAGTTCACATCTTTCAACTGCAAGACTAATATAAGAATTTCATTCTGGTTTTAGAAGTATTTCTAATTCAATCTCTCCCACTGTCGTACATTAAGAACATTGGTGGAATCAGGGACCCTCTTATTTACTATTAATGTTTAACAATTAATTAATAATTAATTTAATTTTTAGGTCAAATTGTATATCAAGCAAATTTTGGAAGGAATCAAATATCTTCATGACAACAACATCCTTCATTTGGACATTAAGGTAAAGTGCAATGGCAGGTCTAGCTTGTCATAACTTCGTGTTGGTCAGGGAATGGGTGTTCTCTATTCGAGTTATTCTTACTTACAACTGAAAATACTGCCTGCTTTCAGTGAAAGTTTCTCTGCTTGTTTTATTTCATTTACTAGCCACTGAATATCCTCATGGTTTATCCTGAAAGGGAAGACCTTAAGCTCTGTGACTTCGGATTTGCTCAGAAGATCATGCCCTTTGAGCCCCAGTTCAGCAAATATGGATCCCCAGAGTTTGTTGCCCCAGAAATTGTTACTCAATCTCCAGTGTCAAAAGCAACTGATATCTGGTAACTTGTCATCTTTCTAAAAAGCTATTGCGATAGACAGCCTGAACATCCATTAATTTTTAATAGGTAAATTGAGTAGTGATAACTGAACATGAACACTGAGAACCCAAAACCTACCAGGGCTCTTTTAAGCTCCTTCTGTCTATTTTATTCAACCATAATTGAACTCTGACAGCTAATTAGTGCAAGGAGCATGTTAGAGAGGATGATCTTTATTATAGGCAGAATCTAGGGAGAATGATCCTAAGGGGTTTTCTAGAAAAGACAAACTCAAAAAAGGTATTTTTAATCTTCTCCTCTATCTGTGTTTTAAAAATGAAGGATTATCTGAGAACAAACTTTTTTTTTTAATATTGAATGGAAAAAAAAATGAAGGGTGAAAACCACACCTTTTGGGATTTATTTTGGTTGGAAAGGAGAGGAGGATGAAGAAATAGTGACAAAAAACATTTGTGTTTCCTCTTTCCTCAGGGCTGTGGGAGTCATCACATATTTAAGGTAAATAAATCTTCTTGGGATGATTAATTCAATATCCCTTTGTCAGTCAGAGCCCTCCAGTACCTTCAAGTGAAGCACTTGAGTGAAGCACTGAGTCCTATAACAAGGGCAATTCACTGTTTCCTGGTTTCCCAGGGCTTGGGTCACTGTCCCTGCCTGAAGACCTGATAGTTGCTCTCCTTGCAGTTAGCAATGAGAGCAGTGGATGAGGTTCAGACTTCCTCCTGCCTATTTTAGCTAACACCCTACTATAGGGGTGCAAAAGCAAACTCTTACTTCCTTATCTGTTGAAACAGGGATAAATAATTCTGCTAAGTGCCATGTAATGCTCAGGTAAAAGATGCACTGTTAGTGGACATACTGCTCACAAGCATTGCAAGTCCCACGCATGGAGTCCCTCAAGCATTTTAAAGCCCCTTGTATGCATTTGTTCCTCTGTCATTTGAATAGCAAATAAAAGTCTAAAGTCTGTCTTGTTTTCCTTTATATTGTTTGATAAATAAGCCTAACATGCAAGTCTCCATTTGCTGGAGAGAACGACAGAGCAACCCTTCTAAATATCAAAAGTGGGGAAATTTCATGGACCATTCCTGATTTTGTTCACTTGACTGAAGATGCAAAGGACTTTACGAAAAGGATCCTGCAGCAGAACCCCAAGTGAGTGCACTTTTGTGCTTCCTACAGCCAATGTGCAAAGATGTTAGTGTCTCAGCAGGCAGATCTCAGCTCATCAGAGCTGTGGTTGTTTATAAAAGTAGAAATCTGACTGAGATGTGGTGTGTTATGCTCTAACATTTCTTTATTATTCCCCATTGCCCAAAGCACAGCTCAGCAATTTGTGGAATTGCCCATTTCTGGTATGGTGATGTCCTTACTCAATCTTCAGGGCAGATGAGTTTCTGAAATGACAGGGAGAAGTGGAAAGAGCAAGGACTGGTGTAGAGGGAGTTATGAGGGAATTAAATAATATTAACCACATTCATTAAGTAACTTCAAGTACAAAGGCAGCTTGAAGGCAGGTTTGCAGCATCTTGCTTTTTAATTTAATTTCTATTATTCCTGCCTGCTGCCAAAGCTCTTTTTGCTTTGGCCACCTAAAAAGTCAGAGTCAGTCTCAGGGCTGCTCCTGACACTCTTGAACAGGCTCCCTGCAGAGTGCCATGGGGTCTTGCTGGGGATCTGTAGGGAGTCTCAGACTGAAAAAGAGGAGGAAACCTTGGGTTGAAAGCCTCTGTCTCTGCTGCTCTAAACCAGCAGCCTAAGGGTACACATAGAAGTGTGTGTGTGCCCATGAGGCAGGCACCTTCAGGAAGATCTTATGGTTACTGTTGGAAGTGACTTGCTACTAAAATAGTGATCTTCTCTCTTACCAGAGCCCGTCCTAGTGCTTTGGACTGTCTTTCACACAAGTGGTTCATGGTAAGTTTGTCCTGGGTTTTTATTAGACTTATTAGAGATATTGAGGTTGAGAGAGACCTCTGGAAGTGCAGCCTTTAAAGCTGCTTGATATTATGTGAAGGAGCTGAGATGCTGGAATGGGTTGCCCAGGGAGGTTGTGAGTGCTCCATCCCTGGCAGTGTTCAAGACCAGGTTGGATGAAGCCTTGGGTGACATGGTTTAGTGTGAGGTGTCCCTGCTTATGGCAGGGGGGTTGGAACTGGATGATCTTAAGGCCCTTTCCAATCCCAACTATTCTATGATTCTATGATTCTATTTGCCAGTTCATTTTTTCTCCTGGTCTCCTACCTTTTATCCTACAGAGAAGCTCNATGGATGAAGCCTTGGGTGACATGGTTTAGTGTGAGGTGTCCCTGCTTATGGCAGGGAGGTTGGAACTGGATGATCTTAAGGCCCTTTCCAATCCCAACTATTCTATGATTCTATGATTCTATTTGCCAGTTCATTTTTTCTCCTGGTCTCCTACCTTTTATCCTACAGAGAAGCTCAGGGTTGGCTCTCCAGGAAGAGAAATACATTAGTGCTTACATGCCAAGATATCTGTCCTTTCAAAAGATAAAGGTTACTGCTGATATGAGCTGACATAATATGTCTGTATAGAAACGAAACTGGCTTTCCAGAGCAAAGTTATGGTTTATATTGCAATGCCTAAAAAGAAAAGCTAAAAACTAACAATAACAAGAAAAAAAAAAATAATGTAATGTCATGCATTAAACAGGATTTGCTTTTATCATTGAAAAGCTGAGACTGTCTACAATTTAGCCAAGGGGGAATTGTAGCATTTAGTCTACTGTAACTTTCTTGAAATAAACAATTCTGGAAGAAGAGGATCCTAAAAATGAAAATCTTCTCAGGTAATGCAGTCAGGATTTTCAAACAATTATTTTTCAGTCTTATTTCCTATCTTTCCACCTGGCAGCATAATCCCCCCCTTGAAGCAGCTCATTTCATTAATACGAAGCAGCTCAAATTCATTGTGGCTCGGAGCAAGTGGCAGGTGAGTTGGCCTTAATCTATGCTGGTTCTTTTTAGCTATACATATTTTTAACTGTATTTTTACTATTAAAGTCTGTCATGCTGGAAAAGCATGCACAGCAGAGATCTTAGCTTGGCTATGAATGGGGAATAAGCCCAGGAAAGAGCAGTCAATGGATATGGTAGGAATAAATTATCTATGCTTTTACTGCCTGAAAATCATCTGATTTCATGCAGGTGCTTGTGAAATGCATGGTTATGTCTAAGTTAGGTACCATCAGCCACCTTTGCAATTGGTGCTGAATTACAGACAGGTCCCAAGATGACTCCTCTTTTCCTAGTTTTTTTCTAAAATAACCAGAATGATTGCCTTCTGAAGATGCCTGTTTCTCTTTGTTAGCAGTAAGGGGAAGCCAGCTGCTCAACTATAACTAAGATGTGTTACATGGGAGAGGGTAAAGCAGATGAATCCTACCTCCCACAGTATGACCTAAGTCACTGCAGGCTGTACTGCAGTTAATGGATTAAAGGCTATCCCCTGATGTGTTCCATTAAAAACACTTTTACATCTGCTTTGCGTGGCCAGATTGTCTTTGAAAACCTCATGCAGGGTCCTGCTTCCCTGTTAATAACAGCAAGTATGTCCCCTGAAGTCAGTATAGTTTCACCTCTGTGAACAAGAGAAAAGGGAGACTTGGAGAGCAGTGAGGTCTGGATTGATGATAATGTACAAAAGGGTGCACAAGGCAATGTGCTATTAAACTAGTATGTGTGGTATTTAAGACTGCAGGAGTTCCATTTGGTATGCTTGTTTTAACATACTCCCACCACGTTTCCATTTGATTGTGCTATATTTGTTCTGCTTTTCAGCGGTCTCTGATGTGCTATAAATCCATATTGGTAATGCGGTCTATCCCAGAAATCCTAGAAAGGACCCATGATAACACCTCCCTGGCCATCTCCCGACATCTTATTGAAGAAAGCACTTCATCCAGCACCAGTGGCTCCTCTTCAGACAATGAAAATTCCAATTTCCCCAAGAAGAGGCACTTTGGCTCTACACCTGAACTCCATTTGTCCATACTTGATGCACCAAGCCACCAGGAGCCTCCAAAACATGCAAGTGAAGAGAAGCACTCCAAAACCTCAGTGCCTCCAGTAAAACCTATAAGGAGGAAGTATGCTTCAGTGAAAGCTGAGGTGAGGGAAAAATCACCTACAGAAAGCAAAGAGCTCATGGCAAGTATATTAAAGGAGAAAGAGGAGGGGCTTCATCCCAGACTCCAGGATGAAAGAGCAGAGCAGTCCCAAAGAAGTGGTGTTGCTGAGCCTCCATCAATGAGGACTTTCACAGAAACCACTTTACCTCTATATCAGAAAGAAAAAACAGATGTATTTTTACCTGACAAGGACAGAGTTGAAAAAGCTGAGGATGGGACAGAAAAGCCATCTGCCTGTGTTCCTAGACAGAGTGTCATTAAAAGCACTTTCTACAGCCAAGCAGCTGAGCTACCTGCAAGGGGGCCTTCCTCACCAGGCAGGGAGTTTAGGAGGCACCTGGACAGAGCCAGAAGGACTTTCCGGAAGGCTGGATATTCAAAGGTGCCCCTCAGTGGTCTCCGTGAACCCCTTCTAGAGCAGTTTGAACTGGAAGAAGAAGAAGAAGGAAAGTCTGATTATGGAGGTGATCACAGAGAAAATCTGCTTGGTTCCTTGACCAAATCAGCTTCATTTGATACTGCACGGAAACCACCACATCCCGCCATTGCTGGTGCTAGCAGAAGCCGTTCCCTGGACGACTACAGGCTGAGAGCGTCAAGATCACTGAGGGAAGAAGATATTTTGGAAGAAGACTGTGATGTATTGCCACAGGAAAGTTGCCCTGAAGGCAGTGGCCACTGTGACATTTCTGTGGTGCCTGGTAAGGGATGTTCTGTAGCCGCTTCAAAGCAAGAGTACTTAAAGAGAGTGAGCAAGGATAGTTCAGAAGAAGAGCCTCCTCCTTCCACACTATGTGAGGGTAACGGGTGCCCAACAGTTTTTATGCAACAGGTAGAGAGACTTCCAGTGTCACCTCATAGGAGCGAGAATAGGAAACCTTTACTGAAGAAGTCAAAAGCTACTTATATTGAGGAGGAAACTGATGATTTGGAAGGCAAAAGCCCCATTCTAAATGCCCAGTGCTCAGATGTAGCTGCATCATCAGCTCAAAAACATGAAAGCATGAAGAGTGAACATCAGGTGTCCAAGCAGCTCAAGGCCTCCTGTTCCCGTGGCAAGGTTTCTGATGATCTGGAAGGTGGATCTCCAGGTGTCTTAACTGCTTCTCAAACACAAGTTGCTCCGGCTTCAGTCTATGAGCTAGAACATGAGGAATATCCAAAGATTCATGGTGAGAGTAGAGGTGTTGCCTTAGAAGGGGGAAGCTGTGACGCTGGAAAGATTGTCCCACCATCACTCCACAGGGATCAAAGACAGGAGCTTTCACATCACAGGTCTTCTTTTTACAGTGATGAGGAATCTGCTGCGCTGGAGGGCTTAGTGGATGAGATGGTTTCCCTCTCTGAAGAGATGAATGTTTGGGCAGAATCAGTTTCTGGTGAGGAGGAAAACAGAAAGAACATCTCTCCTCACACAGAAATGGCCTACCAAGATAGCCAAGCACCCACAGAATCTTCCTTCCCTTCTGTACAAGGAGGTAAAAGTGGAGAAGTCTCTGAGCTGAACCTTGCAGAACCCTGTCCTGTTGTGAGTATGGAGTCAATGGTTCTGGAAGGGCAGGGAGCACAGATGGTTCCTCATGAATGTGAGCATCTAGAGGACTTGGCATTTGAAAGCGCCACTTCTAGCCAAGCGAGTGTTTCCTCAACAGATAGCTTGGACACTAGAAAAAGACACAGCCAAGTGTCAGTGAGCCAGGACACTGTTAAACATCCAGAAGTTTCCTTAGTGAAAATCAAAGACCTGTCAGACGAAACACCCAGCCTTGGCAGTGGAACTCCAAAATTTGACATATCAGAAGTAGAGCCTGCCTATTTGAATTTCTCTGACTTGTATGACATTGTCTATTTTCCATTTGAATTTATGAACTATAGGAAGGTTCCACCCAAGCCAACTGGTAGACGGTTTATTCCTTTTGGGGAAAGGGCAAGATCCCCTCCTGCAGGACATTTGCATAAGGACAAAAGGCTGTGCATCAGAGAACAGGCAGAGGAAAAGAAAAGGAAGAACCATTTGGAAATATCTGAGGACTCAAAGGCAACTAACTTATTAGCCACTGGGAAAGGGTCAGAGAGTCATAAGGAAATGTATGGCCCCCAAAAGGACTCAAGTGGTAAGCAGAAAAGCTCTGTCTACAGCAAGCCAGGACTCTTTAAACCATACACAAGGTCTCAGTCAGTGGAGCAGCCAGTGGAGCAGAGTCTGAAGAAGAAAGTAAAAGCTTCTGTTGCCCATATTTCAAGAATCCTAAAAGGAAAGATATCTCCTGAGCCAGAGGCAGGGGAAGGTAAGTATTTTACTCCGTGATCTCACAGATTTGTTGCTATAACTAGGCTCTGCTAGATCTGCCTTTTCCCTTTTCCTCAGCATATCTGAGGCTGTGGTTAGACTGTGATTGCAAAACTGGCAGTTGCAGGTTATGAAATCAGTGGTCTTCAGGTCTACCAGCTCTGTTACTGGCTCACTTCACTGCAGAGTCAGCTATGCTAATCTGCCGATGGAAGTGTCTTAAATTCCCCTGTCTGAATTTCTACAAAAGCAGTTCAGGGCTGGATGATGCTTTCTTTGCTGCAGTTTCTTCTGCAGTTATCATCTGACTATGGTAAACCTTTAAAGCTAAAGCTCCTGGGAGAAGTTGGTGAGCTCACCCTGACCACTAAGTTCATGCCACTGGACTATAGAATCTCTCCTTTCTTCTCTGCCAACCCTAGATATGTCCTGTTGTTTCAGGACATCATTCTGTTTGTAATAGCTGTCACAGCCTTCTCTGTTGACTGAGAGCTCGTTAATAAAGAAACCTGTGATTGCTGGGCTATTTACGTGTTAGCAGCAGAACTGTGTGCTCTAAATGGATACCCCAGGGAAAAGGATGGCCTAGAATGACTTCTCATCCTTTCTCAAAACAGAGTTTGGTGAGCTGGGAAGTGAAGCAGTAGAGAAAGAGCTGTTAACAGGGGCTGAAGGATCTCTGAAGAGGAAATCAGCACTCTCTTCATTCAAGTTACCAAGCCTCATGCCAAGGGAGAAAGGTATTGTTATTACATAAGTCATCAGTTAGTTTTACCATGAAAGTTAGTTTTAACCATGCCAAGTGCAAGGTCCTATACCTGGGTCAGAGCAATCCCAGGCACAGCTACAGGTTGGGCAGAGAAGAGATTCAGAGCAGCCCTGGAGAGAAGGACTTGGGGGTGGTGGTCGATGAGAACATGAACATGAGCTGGCTTCAGTGTGTGCTTGCAGCCCAGAAAGCCAACCGTATCCTGGGCTGCNGGGTGGTGGGAGAACATGAACATGAGCTGGCTTCAGTGTGTGCTTGCAGCCCAGAAAGCCAACCGTATCCTGGGCTGCATCAAAAGAAGCGTGACCACCAGGTCGAAGGAGGTGATCCTGACCTTCTACTCTGCTCTCCTGAGACCTCACCTGGAGCATTGTGTGCAGTTCTGGTGTCCTCAACATAAGAAGGACATGGAGATGTTGGAACAAGTCCAGAGGAGGGCCACGAGGATGATCAGGGGACTGGAGCATCTCCCATATGAAGACAGGCTGAGAGAGTTGGGGCTGTTCAGCCTGGGGAAGAGAAGACTGTGTGGAGACCTCATAGTAGCCTTCCAGTATCTGAAGAGGGCCTAAAGGGCTGCTGGGGAGGGACTCTTCATTAGGGACTGTACTGACAGGACAAGGGGTAACGGGTTCAAACTTAAACAGGGGAGGTTTAGATTGGATATAAGGAAGAAATTTTTTCTGTTAGGGTGGTGAGGCACTGGAATAGGTTGCCCCAGGGAAGCTGTGAATGCTCCATCCCTGGCAGTGTTCGAGGCCAGGTTGGATGAAGCCTTGGGTGACCTGGTTTAGTGTGAGGTGTGCCTGCCCATAGCAGGGGGGTTGGAAGTAGATGATCTTAAGGTCCTTTCCAACCCTAACTATTCTATGATTCTGTGAAGTACCAGTAATGAACATGACAGCGCTGTGCGAGGCCAGTTTCTAAGGATGGATCTGCAATGACTGTCTGGGGATGACCTGGACCAATACATGCAATATGAGCCAGTCTCCTATGTTTACATCATAACTATGTCCTTGTTAAAACTGCCTTGTCTTGGCATTGCTTGCGAATTGTTTGCCATCCTAGTAAGCCACTGCAAAGGAATAAAATCTATGTGTAAGCTAGAAGAAAATAAATGGAGTATTCAAGGGTGGAATGGCAGAATCAGGTAATTGTGAATTCCTGTGCTCCAGTCCTATGTCCATATGTAAGGGCCAAACAAGCTACTGTAGATCTATAAAATTAAAAGTTTGGGGCAGGCAGAAACATCGTCAGCACAGCTGAACTTGGTTTTGCCCATGCACATTTCCCCTGGACTCTAGGAAGAATGTTTTCTGAGGTTAGGTTAATGCCTCAGTATCCAATAGAGCCCAGCCAAGCACTGCAAAAGGGCACATGTGTGGATTGGCAGCTCCTGGCCACCATGGATCAAAAACCCTGGACAAACACAGAAAACCTGAGCTTCTCCTTTCACCTGGAGTTAGCAGCAGATTTGGTGCTTCACAGGGCTTTTTCCTCCTTCCATGTCCATCCTTTATGCTGCCTTCTCTCTTTGTTTTGGCTTGATATGACCCCCTTGTCCTTGAAATACTATCATTTATTTTTGACCCCACATTTAAGCTAGGCAAGAAGAAAACTCCTGCTGTGACACGCTTTCTCCTCTGAGCTGTTCTACTTGCCTTAGTTGTATCTGCAGTACCATAGAATCACAGGATGGTTTGGGTTGGAAGAGACCTTAGAGCTCATCCAGTTCCAATCCCCCTGCCATAGGCAGGGAGACCTCCCACTAGACCAGGTTGCTCTAAGTCCCATCCAACCTGGTCTTGAACACTGCCAGGGATGGGGCAGCCACAGCTTCTCTGGGCAACCTGTGCCAGGGCCTCACCACCCTCACAGGGAAGAACTTCTGCCTCACATCTCATCTCAATCTCCCCTCTGTCAGTTTAAAGCCATTCCCCCTTGTCCTACCCCTACATGCCCTGGCAGAAAGTCCCTCTCTACCTTTCTTGTAGGCCCCGGAGCCTTTTCTTCTCGAGGCTGAACAAATGTTTCACATCTCCTATCTAGTAACCAGGCATCATGTATTTATTGCTAGATATAAATAGAAATACTCAGAGGGAAACATCATAGAATCATAGAATGGTTTGGGTTGGAAAGGTCCTTTAAAAACATAGCTAACACTATAAAATGTCAAAGGTAGAAGACTTCCAAAGCTGAAGCTAGCTGCATATCTTCTCTCCTTGGTCAGGCATTGACAGATTGTATATGCATATGGTCAAGAAATCAGGAAAGAAGGTCTTCCTAATATCTAAGCTAAGTCTCCCCTCTGTCAGCTTAAAGATATTCTTCCTTGTCCTATCCCTACAGGCTCTTGGCAAAAGCCCTTCTTCAAATATCTTGTCAGCCCTTCAGTTACTGGAAGGTGTTCTAAGGTCTCCCTGAAGCCTTCTCTTCTCCAGGCTGAATGCAAATATTCCCCTTGGAACCCCAAGATCCATCTGGGTTATTATGTATGAACAGTCGCAATACATCCATGGGGCTGAACAGGGCTCCTGCACCTGTGTGCCCAGGGGATTCTCCAACTGGTGGTCAGTGGAATGTAAGAACTTGAACCAAAAATGATCTTGAACCAATTAAAAATGCTTTCTGATGTCCTGTGTGCACTTATTTTTCACATAGTCCTCCTGACCACTCTGAATCACTGCTTTTCCACTTTTTTGCAGCACCACTGTTCGTTGAGGATCTCATGGATCAGGCTGCTGCCATTGGACAGTGCGTGACGCTGTCATGCCGGACCGCAGCTCACTCCTCCCTGCACATCAACTGGTTCAGAGGTGATGTTGGCATCCCTACAGGGAGTCCTTAACATCAGGAATGAGGGTTTAAAGAGGCAGGAAGGAGTTTAGACACCTTAGTATAAATTTTCAGGGTACTTATCTCTCCTATCTTCTGCTTTTCAGATGGGTTACCTGTTCAAAGCAGCAGCCGGATCCTCATCTCGGCCACCCTCAAAAACTTCCAGCTCTTAACTATTCTCTCTGTTAGTGCTGACGATTTTGGTGTTTACACCTGTGTGGCCACAAACTCCCTGGGCTCAGCATCCACCTCTTGCATTATAAGAAAAGCAGGTAAGAGAATAAGTACCTACAGAAAAAGGCATTACAAGTAATTCTGCCCAAAAGTGTGAACTGTAAACATCTGTCAGGTGAGATTTCTGCAGATAGGTTCAGAGGACAACACTCATCTGCTCTGGTTCACAGCCCTTACTGTGTTGGTAGCATGGCACATTTTGCAGGGTTCATTTCCTCTTTTCTGTTTTGTCTCTCTTCTGGATTCAGAGACACTTCAGTAACCATGTGGTTCTAGAACCAAACTCCAAAATCTTAACGCAGAGTTTAAATTAGGCACGGTTAAATTGTTGTTCCACTAGGTGTGCATGTATACATATATATATATTTAAAAATAAATATATTTTATACATACATATATATATAAAGAATATCTATAAGTGAGAAATGCTGGGTGACAGTTATGTGTCACAGCAGTGCTATTACTAACAGTCACTGGATCTTGTGTCTCCTTTCAATAGAGGTTCCTCCCAGCCCTTCACCTCCTGACATTGTGGAAGTCTACAAGGATGGAGTGCAGATGGTCTGGAGACCTGTGGAAACCAACACCCTTGTCCACTACAGTGTCCAGTGCAAGAGTGAAGGTAAAGTAGAGTGCTGCCTTTATGTCTTATGCAAAGAGCATCTCAATTTGTGTGGTCTCTTCCCCAGCCTGATTTCAGCCCTATAGTTTAGATTTAGGGATGAAATTAGTACAGACATCCTTTAGTCATCTAAAAGTTAGATGTTGTGCTGGCTAAATCAGCAAAGCTTTTGTGTAAATATACATTTGTGTGAATCTAACTAGGTTACATGGAAGCTATTACCAAAAAGTAAACAGCACAGTCCTGCTTTCCTGGACACAAAATTAAAATAATCACAAAAAAAATAATTCCTTGTTTTATCCATAACTTGACAGTAGCTTCTGCATGCTGCTTCTGCAGACGCTTTTCTCTGTTTCTAAGCTGTATCTGCTCCTTCTTACACGTATACCCTGATTCAACCAATACCCTACAAAGGCATTGACACCTTTGTTTTGAATGACAAATATTTGTTTGTCCTATGGGCTGGGGCTCTCTACCAGTGTTTATTTCAATAAAAGGATGGATTGAATCTCAGGCAGTCTCATGGAATTGAGTTTATCTTGAGCATAACAGCAATGGCAAAGTATGGGATACAGCATAATGTGAAATGAATGATCATTAAATGGTTGCTGGTGATTTTCTACTCACACCTTAGTTCCAGGAGTAATGAGTCCAGAATCTACACACAACTTCAGTTCCCTGAGAAATCATCTGAGTTTTATAAAAGCTGATTAAACCTGCCCAAGTTTTAAACGCTGGGTTTGCTAGGAGGGTGTTAGTGGGTAGTTCTGTTCTAAACCCCTGCACCTCATGCTTTCAATTGGATCCAAGACAAGGGCAAAGGGAAAAAGCCAGTTATTTTGCTAGGCTTTTGTTTGGAGTTCTTGATGTATATTTGCACTAGAGACTGGTGGCATGAATTAGATAAACAGAAACTATACAGGAAAATTTCACCATTGCTCTGAGGCAATATTGCCACACCTTGGACTGATTTCACAAAAGATGAATTTGACACATGTACAGCAAGCAGCACCATGCACAGAAGTTGGTCATAGCAAGTCAACTTTTCCTTCGCTCTATAAGACCTCGGTGTTTCTCCATATTCCTAGCACATAAATAAAGCTGATGAAAAACAACCAACCAACAAAACCCAAAACCTCAACACACAGCCCTCAGTATGACCATATTAAATGAGTCCTAATCTGATTTCTGTCTTTCTCTGGTTAAGATGGGGAATGGACAACCCTTGCTTCTGACATCGCTGACTGCTGCTACAAAGCCAAAAGTCTCTCCAAGGGGTTTATCTACTGCTTCAGGATAGCCTGCACCAGTAAAGCAGGAATGAGCCCTTACAGCGACCCATCTGCCAAAGTGAAAATCACTGGAAAGGATCAAATGGGTAAGTTCAAATGCCAAGAAAGCATTGTGCTTCTCCTACATCAAAACAATTGTATCCTTTTGGATGTGGATCCAGAAGAGAAGAGGGAGTGAATCAAAACCAATTCCACTTGGCTGAGGGTAGTTTAGGGCTTCCTCCTCTTTGGCTTTCTTATTTAAAAGGAAATTATTTTCTAATTCTGGACACAGTTAGGGGACTATGTGCAAATATATAATAAATGCATAATAATAACTATGTAAATAAAAATAATATGTAAATACATCAAACAAATATAATAATTAAATAAAAATCTGGAAAATCTAAGTTACCCACTGAAGACATACTCATTTTTTCGATGTGAAATCATGAAGAAACAGGTCTGGGACAATGAATGTGTTACTGAAAGCATTGATCTATTGGTATAAAGCTGACACAGGTGAAAGCTCTGGACTCGCTCTTTGCCATGGACTCAGTCCTAAGTTCAGTAGTTCAATTACACATTCTGGTGTTTGCTACTGGAAATTATCACCCTACTGTGTTGCATTTTCAGCTGTGTTTTGTTTCTGAAGTAAAGAAAAGCTGGATTTAATATTTTTTTCTTTTCCACCTGTTTGAATACTTTGTACTATTCACATGTTTTTAAAATTAAGAAATCTGTAACCCCACAGCAAATACAATCTTGTAGCAAAGGAAGCATCCTTTCTGCCAAGAAGTGGAAGGATGGCCTAACTGGAATTTCCTCCCAATGGAGAGGATTTTTCTGTAAAAATCAGTTCTCAGAGATATTTTTAACTCACTCTAAATCCTCTGCTTTCCCAGGATTCATTACCATATCTCAATGTGTTTAGTATTTCCAAGCAGATGCTTGAATGTGCCATGGGATGCTTTAGCATTTCAGGGAGCACTTGGACACAACCACATACCAGAACCACAGCAACATGTTTCAGCTGCTGACTTGTTAGGTGAGAAGATGAAACCCATAGCTAAGATGTTTGCTACCATTGCGCACAACATACAATCCATATCATGTAGTCTGGAGTGGTTACACCAAGGAATTACTGAGTGGACAGTCCAGAATCTGTTGCATTCAAATAGCCTTGGGTGCTGCCACTGGGCGACAACCTGCAGGCTTGCCTGGAGAAAGCTCTATTGTAGCCTTTGTTATTGTTCATAGATAGCAGAGGACAGCTTAGAAAGGCTTCAGTTTCCACACTGAGAGGTTTTCCCTTGTAATCCCTGTTGTTTTTTCTCTGCAGAGTTCCATGCTGCAATGCAGAGCTTCCCGTCAGCTGCTACAGAAGAAGAGAGTGAAATAATCACACCATCAGAGCCTTTCCCAACCTACCAGACCTACGCCTTCCAAACAGAGATCAAAAGGTAGTGAATCCAGCTGAGCTCTCAAACAGCCAGAGAGGAATGCTGCATGTGGCTAGAGTTTAGAAAAATCAGTTTAATAATTGTGCTGCTCACCTGGTGTCATGGTGTTTTGTTGAAAACACCTCCACAGTAATACCTATAAACCTGAGTTTATTGGGTGAACATTTGCCATCTTGGCTTGATAGGTGTGGGCTTTCTGGGAGAGAAAAAGGGTCTGTTCTGAGCACTATGTGCTGGGCAGCACGAGATGCCCAAAGAAGTCGTGAGTGCTCCATTCCTGGCCGTGTTCAAGGCCAGGATGGATGAAGCATGGTTTAGTGTGGGGTGTCCCTGCCCAGGGCAGGGGGGGTTGAAACTAGATGATCTTAAGGTCCTTTCCAACCCTAACTATTCTATGATTCTATGATTCTATATTATGAAGAAAGCCCAAGACAGTCAACAGCTCCTCCTCTTGCTTCATCAGTCTTTGCAGCCACTGATTTCAGACATGGGGGTAGGATTCAACTTTCTCTGCCTAGAAGACAGGCACCAACTTCCACTATCACCAGGGGGTAGTTCTCTTGGTTGAGACAGGATGAGCCACCTTATCTCTCTCCAAAGAAGTTCTTACTCCTGCAATTGAAAGTTACTGTACAATTTAGAGTCTCAGGAGGATGTGCAAACTGTGACAATAGATGTGATAACTCCGCACTGTGCATGGATGAAAAACACAGTATGAGATCTTGGTGGTTTTAATGAACAGGAGCTTCGGACTGTCCTAGGAGTAGCAGAGAGGTTTAACTTGCCTTTGTGTTCCTTTGTACCAGGGGGCGTTTCAGCATCGTTCGACAATGCAGGGAAAAAGAAAGCGGCAAGACTTTAGCTGCTAAAATTATCCCTTACTGGCAAGAGGACAAGCCGAATGTGCTCCTGGAGTACCAAGTCCTGAGGAAGATTCATCACACAAACATTGCTCAGCTGAAGGGAGCCTACATCAGCCCACGGCACTTAGTGTTGATCCAGGAGATGTGTGTGGGACCAGAGCTACTCCAGTCTTTGGCATTACGGTAATAACGAGTGGGTGGAAGAGGTTTCCAGTTAGGGCTGGCTTAGGGAGCAAAACACCTATTGCTTTCCCCTGACAAACTGGATCATCTCTCTCCATCTGTTACAATGTGCTGTCATCACACACAGGATTTGTGATGCAGCTGTTCTTGTGATAAACAAAAATAATTTCAGCTCCTTATTAGGTTGGCGTAGCAGACAATTCAGGCCCACCCAGCAGAGATGTTGAAAGCAGTTTACTGTAGCTGATACGTACCCCCATGTCCCATAACATGTAGCTCAAGAAGCCTCATTTCTCCTCCACATTGTTTCTCACAGTGGCAGAAAATGGATCTGTTGAAATCCTCTGACTAAAAGAGAGGAAATGGTGAGCATCAAACCTGCATTTTGATTTCTGCACAACCATTGCTTTCTCTGTCATACAGCTCTACAACCTCCTGGTCTTGCATCTGTAAACCTGACTCACAGTATGGACTGGCCTCTAAATATACAATAGATTTGCTAAATGAATAGAGCTGTTTCTTCTTGACTCTCAGGGGCCTCATAGGATTTTATATCCAGGGGAGGATTACAGTGGGTATAGAATGGCACTCTTGGGCATGCAGACGGGACACCTCTGTTTTCTATTCCTTCTACCAGGACATCATACTCAGAAGTGGAGGTCCGCGATTACCTGTGGCAGATCCTCAGTGCCATTGAGTACCTCCATGCACACAACATCCTGCACTTGGATCTCAGGTCTGAAAACATGATCATCACTGAGCCCAACCTGCTGAAACTTCTGGATTTTGGCAACGCACAGTTCTACACACAAGACAAAGTTATTATCATGGACAAGTGCATGGACTACGTTGAAACCATGGGTGAGTAGAGTTCAGTCACTGCAACTCTGGCCTTGTATTATCCAATCTGTAGTAAACAGAAAGGCACAGCCACTGAACAAGGCAGCAGCTGGCCCCAGCAAGCAGTCTCCCACGTACTGCCCTCTGTAACTATGTGAGTTTGCAGGAACAGCTCAGGGTGACAGACCTCCCAGCTAGAAGTCATGGCTAGCATACATGTGCCCAGAGCTCAGGGTATAGTATTACTGCCATTTGGTCTCATGTTCATTGAACTTGTCCACCTCAACCAGCTCCCTAGTGCTAGAAGCTTTTTCTTCTTACTACTAAAATTACCTACTGCTTTTGTGTTGGTCTCAGTGCATTGAAAGGGAGCTTGGCTTACACCAGTTTGCTTTTCTAGCTCCAGAACTGCTGACAGAGCAAGGAGCCCTCCCACAGACCGATATCTGGTCCGTTGGAATCACAGCCTTCATCATGTAAGTCAATCTGTCCTTCCCTACCCTACAAGTGGCTTTAAAAGTGCAATTTGAGAGTCATCAACCAAGGGAGATGCATTGACTCAGAGAGTTAACCTCAGTTGTGCCCCCTGTTATTGGCGATGCTGCAGAAGGCTGCGTGATGGAGGGTATAGAGCTGGCTGCAAGGATGCCTAGTCCCAGAGATATCTCCACTTAGAGTAAGGAGGCAGTTTTACAACGCAGCAGCTGCTGGTGTTCCTCATTCAGCCTCATCTGAAAAGCCTTGACTTTACCAAGAAAATTTAAATCACACCAAGTGGAAAAGCAGCCAAATTAATGAAACTCACTGAAGCACAGTGGCCTTTGGGGGTTTGTTTTCCCATATAATATTTCTGTGCATCGTTGTGACTTTCCTCTCACTGATGGGTGGGAATTCCTGGGAGAAGGAATGACGCCCTCCATGCTGATCAATTCTCTTCTTCTGGGGCAGGTTGAGTGCCAACTACCCAGTCAGCTCAGACGTAGCCTGCGAATTCCTGAGAATGGCCAGAAAGGGTAAAGTGAAGCTCACACGATGCTACGCTGGTCTCTCTGGGGGAGCAGTGTCCTTTCTCCAGAGCACGCTGTGTGCAAACCCCTGGTAAGATGGTGTCTGCTCTCCCAACAGCACAGGTGGTGCAGATCCAGCCTATTGCCCTTTTTTCTCCCCATTTGCAAGAAGCCTCCTCAACCAGCACAGATCCCCAGCTGACCTCCTTACCTCTCTTTGTTCTAGGGGAAGGCCATCAGCCTCGGAGTGCCTTCAGAGCCCATGGCTCCAGGAAACAGGCTTGGACAACAGGCAGCAAGCACTGGTGACCTTCCCCACTACAAAACTGAGGAATTTCCTCACCGAACGGGAAAAGAAAAGGGAACTGCTGTGCTCCAAGTATGGCCTCATGATTGCACAGTGATGTGGATGCGGCGACAGATGTCTCCCTCTCCCCTTCTGCATTTAGTGTTTTGTACCTGTCCTGGGTTCAGCAGTAGCAGTCATTTTTCTCCTTCTTAGTAGCTGGTGCAGTGCTGTGGTTTTGACTTTCAGCCTGGGAACAGCGCTGATACCACCAGTGGTTTTGGTTGTTGCTAAGTAATGTTTACTCTGACCAAAAGGACTTTTTGAGTCTCATGCTGTGCCAGGGAGGAGGGGAAGCTGGGAGGAAGCAGAGACAGGAGACCTGACCCAAACTAGCCAAAGGGGAGTTCCATACCACAGCACGTCATGCCTGGGATGTAACTGGGGGCAGTTACCTGGAAGGGCTAGATCAGTGCTTGGGTATGCTGGGTATCAGTTGGTGGGTGGCGAGGTGTTGTGTTCTCTTCCCTTGTTATTTCCCTTATCATTATTATTATCGGTGGTAGCAGCAGTGGTTTGTGTTATACCTTAGTTACTGGGCTGTTCTGATCTCAACCCATGGGAGTTACATTCTTTTGATTCTCCTCCCCATCCCTCCAGGAGCAGGGGGAAGAAGGAGGGGAGTGAGTGAGTGGCTGTGTGGTTCTGAGTTACCGGCTGGGCTTAAACCACAACTGTACCAAATAATCCTGCCAAGTTGCTGTGCATTGCCTGAGCTGGGGTAACTACTCTCTGTGAATGCAATTTAACACAACTGAGCAAATTAATCTGTATCTTTGACACAAGGTAAGAACAGAAATACAGACTATTAACATGGCTCAGCTGCCCATACATGTGTCATGCTCCCTGGAATAACCAGGGAAGGTTTTTGAATGAGTCTAGCCACCAGTCCCAAACAGTTTTGCAAACCCTTCCCTGAGGTCAGAATGACTCCATGCATACAAATGGTGAGCACTGGCTTCTGCCCCTGGCCCCAGACATGGTAACACTTTCAGATGTTACTGCTCATGCCACTGCAGCAGGGTCTGAAGTGACTGGTGCGTTTCTCACCTGCCTCCAATCCAAAAAAATTCAATAACCAGTTATGAAAGGAAAACAGGGAAGAGTGAAGCACTTTTGGGGAGCTAACATTAGACAGCAATGTGTGGAAATAACCTGGCCACCAGACAGTAAAGGCAGCAATGACAATCAAGTCACTACATGCACATGCTGTACCACTAAGAGACTTTGCCACTTTGAAGCCAGGCTACTCTCCTCTGGGGAGTGCAGAGGCACATCTAACAGGAGATGTGGCAAGAGCATCACTGGCAAATGCTGCATGGTTTAATTCTTTAAAAACAAAACAAAACAAAACAAAAAAACCAAACCCTGAACTTTCATGTTTCTCTTTTTCCTTCAAAATCTGCTTTCCTTTGCAATGGATGGTGTTAGCTGTGTCATTACTTTGCATTTATAACCTCAGTGCTCCTTTGAGTTTCTCTGAAGTGAATGATGTATTTATTTGTGCTGCTGAGTTTCTTCAATTTCCCTTACAAGCAGCAGTAAGCAGAGGCTTTCTCAGAGCTGCATCTGGCTGTGTTTAGAGGAGCAATAACACAGTCCCTAATGCATTGCAGTTTAATACTAAAAGTGATGCAGCTTAACCAGGGGTGATCTTTTCAAATATATTGTTCCAAACCTGAAGCATGCAGCACTATGACTCCTTCACTTGCACAGTGTGCAGAGGAGGAGCTGTAACTGACAGCAGAGGAGTTTTCACTATGCTGTAGGGAGCAGACACCAACCCAATACATCAAAAAGCTTTGAATTCCAAAGTAATAATTGTCTTCACTATGCATTACAGAACTGAAAACCAGGGGTTTAGGGACAGGCTCCATGCTCAGTTCTCTTGGGGGGATAGATGACTTACACAAGACACACAATGCAGTGAGGTCCACTCCCCAGTAAGCTTTTCAAGACTCTGTATTCCTTCTAATTTAATGTTTTACAACTCCAGTAAGGTTTCTGTTGGCTGGTTCTTTACTCTTGCTGGTACACTTTGGGGTGAAAAACTCAGGGCCTGAGACATCCCATCTAAGCATAAAACTTCATTGCAGATTAACTCATTCGGAGCTTCCACACTCTTCTGTATATGACTCAGATTAAGTTATTCTTATTTTTTCCTTTTGTTTATCCCATTTGAGCATGTCTGAAGTCATAACACACTCAATATGGTTTGGTTAAATAAGCCATTCTAACAACAAAGTAAAATCAGATTTTTCTGCTGAATCATGGTCATTTTATTTTTATATCCCTTTCCCAAGCTCAGTCCATGTTTGTGTAGGATCCATCTCTCATCCTTCAACTGTAGCCTGAGGTCCCTACAAATGATAACCACAAAGGATACTTGTGCCTTAGCAGTGAACAACCTTCATGCAGACCATCCACACAAAGAATCCTCTTGCCTTGGAGTGAGGACGCCTCTTGGGCAGGATGTCACTATGGCTCTGATCTGGCAGCTATCCCAAGGATTCCCACACATGGTCTGGAGCTTGCAAAGATCAAACCATTGACCAGAACATGGGAAGAGCTCCATCTTAATTCTTGGTAGCAAAGAAATTAACCCAGAGCTGACAAAAAAGAGGTAAGAACTGCAGAGAGGGAATATGGAAGTCAGGAAAAGGTGCTGGAATTGCTAATAGGAATATTAGCTGGCACAGTCAAGGCTTGTGCAGTTGCAGGTAGTTTTTGTTTTCCTTGGCTCTGCCACAGCTACTGGATAAGTTTTTGACTGAATTTGCACCACTGTAAGGTCTGGGCTAATGCCCAGTTTGCCATTACAGGATACTTTGCCCTCAACATGCAGTTACAACATAAGCCTGTCCTCTGCAGAACAAAACACAATCTGGATTTGATGTTTGGACACACGTGCAAATGTTTGCGTTTCGTTCTGCTGTCACACATAACCTCTAATGTCCAAGGTTAGCATCAGCATTAAAGTCAACCCATTGTCACCTGTGTGGTTAAGGCTGTGATTTAACTTCTATAGGGACTGGTGTTGTCAGAGCCCTGACTATTGAAGGAGAAAAAAGCCAACACAGAACTTGTAGAGCAAAATTTTAACCTGCACTAGATCCAGGGGCTAAAAGAGATGTTTGGGGGTTATAAGGTCTCAGTGGCTATAGCCTGTAGGGGATTGAGCATGTTTTCTCATAGAACCATAGAATGGTTAGGGCTGGAAAGGACCTTAAGATTATCCAGTTCCAACCCCCCCTGCCATGGGCAAGGGTGCCTCACACTAAGTCATGTTGCCCAAGGCTCTGTCATGCTCAGCTTCGGTTTTCTGGCCTCTTTTCATCAACCCATTCCATTCCTTGTAGCCTCCTTTGCATAGGATGAGGTCTCAATTTGGAGGGGGGGAGGCACTTCTCAATAGTCATCTTCTGGATACACCATCAGTCTGTGTGACTCAAGGAGAGGATGGAAGAGCTCACCCTCAACCAAGGCTCAAGCACTGAAACCCAGACAGCCCACAACCTTGCAGGAGCACGCCCGTTCTCAGTCAGCAGGCAGAGTCCAAAATTTCTGGGCTTGTGCAATGATTTGGGTTAAAACACAAGCTGGTTTGCTGCTGGGGGTGATCCTGCCTCAGCTGTATGTACCCATGCTCCAGCTGTGTTACAGTCAGTAGGGCGAAACCAGGCACATACACAGCTTTTTTATCCCCAGAAACAAGACAGAGCTTGAATGCACAACCTCCTGCAGCCCTGGAAAGGCAGGAGACTGCATACATTCCCACAGATATGTGAAAATGGTGCTGTAGGTTATTAGCAGTTTGCAATTCCCTTCTCTCCCATGGATGTAGTAAACAAAATTGGCAAGATCTCTCCTTTTCTTAAACATGGAATGGGAAGGAGCTATTGCTATATCCTTGCTCAGTCCATTCCATTCCATCTCTGCTCCCTTGTGGATCTTCTCTCATACAAGAAGGGGACTATAGAAAAGACAATTTGAAATCCCCAAGGAAACTCTTACATCTCTAGAGAGGATATTCGTTGTTCTGTATCATATCAAGGATTTACTATAAGCTGACACCATTCTGAAATGATAATTCATGCAGGAAATAAACTAATTGGTAAGGAGCTGGCAACAAAATAATGCAGTCCCAATGCTGATGTGCAGCTGGGCTCACCCCCAGGCTTCCAAGGACACTTTGCTTACATGCCAGCTCATCTGGCCTGATCACTGTTTGCACACTAGTGTCAGCTGCCAGCCCCATGGACACACCGGTCTTCCACCTCATGGTCTTTAAGGAAAGGATTTTAGTAAGACAATAGGGACAGACTGTGCTGATCAGGTGCAGGGTGTATCTACCAGTGTACTTATCTGATGTATGACCAGACAAGTGTATGGACAAGCCGACTATTTTCACACAATGAGCTCTCATTTCCTTCCCACAACAACTCTATTTTCCTCCCATGCACAACCAACTTATTCTCCTCCCCATATCCCATAAATCACTCCTTTTCACCTTTAGGTTTCTCCCCTAAACATTCCACTGTGAGTCCTGTGCAGTCTCAAAATATTCTTCCTCTGGATGCCATAACATGTTCCACATCCCTTGACAGCAATGCCCCTTACCTCCAGATGGTGATTCAAAGAGCTGCTCTGGATGACACATCTTAATGGGTCTCATGTTGGGACCATGGTGCTGATGGCTCTGCTGGGACAGCCCTGGGAGGAACCTGGACAAAATACTTGTTTCTTGGAAGCCCTTAATTTGGGTTCCCACCTATCAGTAAGTCCATGTGCTCCTCTGGGCATGTGCAGATGGCTTTTGAGGGGATGATGACCCCCTGGATGGGGAGAAAAAACCCACCTCCAGTGGTTGCTTCCAACCTCAACCATTCTGTGACCCTGTGCTATCAATGGTGGCACCACACTGATCTGATAAGTTGGGGATCATGCAATTTATTTCACAGATAACACCAGAACAAACAACACAAAGACTTCCTAAACTAGAAGCGTAGCCGGTACCTAAACCGAACATCGCGGACAGGCTGCATTGTCCCAAATCCCCAGCGGGTGACATCTATTGCTGGGATCTCCTCTTCTCTGTTGACCAGCTCCAGGTCATACAGACTCAGCATCAAGAATACAAACATTTTAATTTCAGTGGAAGCAAAGAACCGCCCGGGACAGATGGATACCCCTGCCCCCCAGGGCATGTTGAAGTATTTCAGCCTCTTCCCATTTTTGTAGAAACATTTCTTGGTGCCATCTGGGTTTATGAAGCGGTTGTACTTAAATTTATGAGGCTCGGGATGAATTTCTGGGTTCATCTGCACAGACATGTGTGGGAACAGAGCCACCCTGTCTCCTTTGCGGAGGGTGTACTCTGTCCCACTGCTTGTCTTAATGCTGATGTCCTCCAGAACAGCTCGGATCAGTATTGGGGCTGCAACCAGCCTCAGAGTCTCCTCCAGGGCACTGTCCAGAACTGGAGTCTGGTTTAACATGTCCCTAGTGACGTTAATTGGTGGGCTCCCTGGCTTCGCTTCTTGGGCACTCTCCCTTGAGACTTTATCTACCTCATCCTTCACAGCCTTCATTGCTTCTTCATGTTTCATTAGGTACAAGAGAAGCCAGAAAGCAGTTGGGCCTGTATTGCCCTGGGATGCCCAGAGTAGCATAAACATAAAACGATCCCGCATGTACTCAGGGACACCGTTTTCTGCCAGAAGCTGGTTTTGATCACTTATCCACCCACTGATATTGTCCTTTTGCCAGCTTTTCTTCACAGACAGCATGTTCCAGAAGAGCCTCTTCAGTCGTTCAGCTTCTATTTTGCCCTTGGGAGGCAGCACAGCAAAGGCTAGGCGAGGGAAGAGGCGGTCGTACTTCAGAAACTCATGGAACATCTCGTTGGAGTGGATGCGATCTTGCTCATTAGCTTTCTCCTTGTTATCTGCCCCTTGGTGTGCCTGGCTGCCATATAGAGCCAGGTACCCAGCCCTGAAGACAATATTGTAGCAGTAGTGGAAGAGGCTATCCTCTTGCCACACTCGCTTCTCCTCTCCTGAGCTCAGGTTGAAAAGCATCAGCTTCTTAAAGTTCTCCATGGTGGCTTGTGTCATGACAGTGAGTCCGTCTCCCATCAGATGCTTCGTGCTTGATACATGAATTATGCTGTGGTTGGCTTCAATGGCCTTGTAGCCAAAAACCTGCAGGACAAGTTTAGATGCAAAAGTCCTAAAATCTAATTTAGATCGTGATTCCTTCACAATGGCTCCAAAGCAGGATGGGTCCAACACAAAGGTGAAGTAATAGCCACCAATCAGCACCGTGAAAATATCCCCATGTTTTCTCTGCATCTTTTTCAGAAACCTTGAAGTGTCCTTTCTGAAATCCAGAGCATATCCCAGCCAAGGAATGATACCTTTGTCTAGAGGTGGTTCACCGGGTCTCCACCTCCGAAACATACCCAGGAGGTAGAGCCCACTGAACAGTGATGCTATCAAGGTACAGAGGAGAATCTCGCAGAGCGCCATGAGAGCTCTGTGCCCATCCAGGACGCTGGACTACAACTAGGTTGGGGCAGAAACATGCTTTTTATTCCCATCCAGCAACTGATATGCAGATGTGAAACTGACAATCTCTGTCCCTATTGGCAGGAAGCATTCACCTTTCCCCTGTAAAGCACTCCAATGTGTACATTTTCCCTGACGAACACAGATTTTTAAGGTGGAAGGTATGTTGTAATCAAGCTGGAGTTACCAGGCTGATGCGTAAAGTGATGGGGTTTGATGTGTGCTCTGTAGCAGCTTAAAAAAATTCCCTTTCCTAGGCTGCATGGAGCTCAGGTTTTGAAAAAGAGGGTTCAGAGAATTTCACTCAGTGATTTCTGCCGTTAAGGTCAGGCTATAGATACATGCTGCAGGCTGAAAAACTGAAAGAGCGAGCAGACGTTGGAAATGCTACTGGAAATGAGCTCAGGACCAAGGGAAGGGGGTTACAGCTGAGCTAATTTGGTCTCAGAAGAGAAGGAAAGGTCTCTAACATTTTCATGTTCTCCAGCACACAGTTCTCCATGAGTACTTTCCCAATGAATACTGCAAGCACTGCTAACCCGTACGAGGGTAAACCAAAGCAGGTCTGCTTGCCCCGTGAGTAACGAGGGTTTCAATCAGCTGTGTTTGCTTTGCACCAGATGAGTCTGGAGTCTGAAAATGGCCAAGCCTGCCTCCTGGCTGGAGAGCAGCAGTGCCTAGGATGGATGCCAGCACCTTCTTCTGGGCCAATGCATGCATGCTCGGCACCTGCAAATCAGTCACGTCCCCTCCAGCCAGCAGAGTACCCCCAACCCTCTGCCTTCCTGCTCCCACCCCTGTACTTGGCAGTTTGACTCATTTTCCCTTCTGCGTCCTCATCTCTCTTGCTCCCCATTCTCTGGATGGAGTTTGGGGATGATGCCAGGGACCCCGTGCCCCATCTGGCATTATGCCTCTGGGCGCTGCCACCCTGATCTACACAGCCTTGGTCCCAGCCACTGGACCTCACTGGACCTCACAGCACCCTCATGCAGGATAGAATGATATTGTTACTCTCTATGTGCAAAAATGTAGTAAACCAAAAAGTATTTAATAGCATGTGAAAGAAAAAGTATTTAATAAGGAGATAGGACAAACTGCTGTGAGCAGGCATTGGGAATGCTGCTTACAGACCCTTTTACACCCCCCTTTCCCCATTTCCCCCACCTTTGCCCTTCCCCTGAGCATTCCATCATAAGGTTTGCACAATCCCATGAGCCCTGCTCTATATGGGATCACAATCTTTTTTGTTTTCGCTTCCCAGCTGCATTCTGTTTCCACATTCCCTCTCAGTGACCTGACCCCTGCAGTGATGGACACATCATAGTATCAGCTAAATATTTACTCTGGGCTTGTTGTTTCTTATTGGTTTGTTTGTTTGTTTGTTTAAAAGTTCCCAGCCCTACCATTTTGGAAACAGTTAGCAAGAAACAGCAGTGAAAACAATCCACCTTTCTTGATTAACTCAAAGCCAAGTCAGTAGCTCTCCAGATTGAAAAGGGCCCATGTAAGGTTCAAGAATATCTGGGGTGAAGAGTTTCTTTAAATAAAGGTCAGCAAACTAGTAACTTGAATTTTAAAGCTATATTGGCTAATAAGGATTGGCTAAACAGCTATACGTGCTCTTCTATTCAAGGCCATGCTCTCAGTCTGTGGTGTTGCAAAGCTAATATTTATATTATAGATGGTATCCATGGGTCTTTCTATCTTGTCAAAACAAATCTTTGAGAAGGCAAATGCCTCCACCACTGTTCTGCTAAGCACAGTTGGGTTTTTTTTCTCTTTCTCACTGGTTGTTACCAGTTTGTACTTTGCTGTTGATCAAACTGATTTCTAATCTTGGAATGACACAGTTTCCTGCTCAGCAGACCTGAGTGTGACACAGCTCTTTATAACGGAGAAACCTGTCATTGGTCAGATAGCTCCATTTAAAGCTGCCTAATTCCTCATGTTGCCTCTCCTGGTAGACAAAGGGATGAGCCCAGTTGAACACAACTACCTGGCAGATGGTGTAAGCCAGGAGAAGTAAAGCCACCCTCAAGACTGAGCTTCTGGCCACCTGTGTCTGTCCTGATGAGTGTGGTAAATCCATTCCCCAGCCCACATCACAAGCTGGAACTGCTCTCCTCCATCAGACCCTTCAGACCTTTGGGATCTAACAGGGGAGAAGTTCCGCACAAGTTTCAGTTTGCATTTTAATGGCACAACATCTAGACAGGCTGCTCCTTCATTCACTAATGCCTCACATACTCTAGACAGGAGCTGGACTTCTTCCACATTAATAAAACCTGGTCAATTCTTTTATAATAACACTAGTTACAACAGAAACAAATCTCTCATGTACTTTTCCAAACCCAGTGTGGAAAATCCTCATCTTGATGCTGGTGCAAGGATGAAATATCTGATTACTCACCAACCCCATTACTCAGCCATGACCAGTAAAGTACAGTATAGAGGGCATACACACAGTCTAACTAATGTAAATATTTATCATACATTTGTAATACTCAACATTTCTATCTCAGCTGCGTATCTATTGCAAGACTGGCTTGTCTCTTAGAGGCTGGATGTCAAAGAAAGCCCTTCTCCGGAAAATGGCCTGGGGGAACTTCCATAAATATGACCTGAATCGTTTTTGCACAAAAGCATATAGAAAGGGGTTAAGACAGCAGTGGACAAAGGACAAACTCTCCCTGATCTGCATGGCATAGTCCAGTCATCTACTGCTTTCACAGCTCCTGATCACAACAACATCTTGTAGGAAGTGAAGGATGAGGACAATGTTGTAAGGGAACCACAGGACAAAGAAGACACCCACCAGAGCAAGGACTAAGCAGAGTGCTCTCTTTGAGCCAGGCATCTGAGACATAGTGAAGACATACGCTATGTGGAAATAGCAGAACAGCATGAAAAGAAATGAAAAAGGAAACCCAGGGTGTTTTGCATGACACAAAAGACAATTTGCCAAAATAAGTAATTCTGGCCATAATCATGGGCATACAGGATGGTTTTGTTGTGGATTTGCATTGTGCTGGTGAAGAGACCATCAGGAAAGGAGAGAAGTATGGAAAGGATCCATCCCACCAGCAAGATGAGGGTGGACTTCCTCCATGTCATGGAGCTATTTGGAGAGCAAGCATGAACTATCTGCAGATACATATCCAGACTCATGCAGCTCACAAAAAAGAAACCACTGTAGAAATTAACAGTGTACATGGCATTTAAGACCAGGCACAATATGTCCCAGGATGCCCACTGAGAAATGTACAGAGCCCAGAAAGGAAGGGTTAATAGCAAGAAGAAGTCTGAAACCATCAAGTTCAGCAGATACACCTCTGTCAACTTTTTCTTCTTGATGTAATGAGAACAATAAAGAGGAGGGCATTCCCAGCCAACCCAACCAGGAAGACCACAGTATAAAACAATGGCAAAAATACTCTGCTGAAGGAGAGTACCCCTCCTTTTTTTGCAGGGGCCATATGCTTGTAATCCTCCTTGTCCAAGTACTCATACATATAGTCACTCAAATTGGCAGCATCCATCAAGGCTGCAGCAGCTGTTTTTGCATTCAACAAGTGGCTGCCTAAGAGCAAAAGACAAGTGAAGGGGATCAAAATGTTATCCCAGTTCACACAGGAAAGGCAAGCATCACATCATGAAGCATTTTCCTTTAGTTCATAGGTTGAAATTTCTGCCACTTTCTGATAAGTATTTTGTATGCTCCACTCCTTGGCCTTTCCCTATGGCATAGGGACAGCTGTCTACACATAAATATGAAAATAAACAAAATAAAATGAAACAAAATAAAATAAAATAAAATTCTGGTTTCCTAATTCTGACACATTCAAACTTTAAAGCAAAAGAGCGGTCTCGTCTGACATAACTCACCACTTCCTCCCAGTGCCACTGCAAGCTTTTGAAAAAGTTTCTGCTCTAAATTACAGGAAATCCTCCACAACACCTTGCGGTGAGCTGCTTTAGATTCAGCCACGTCACTACTGAGAAAGCAGCATCTCAATTCTTGGTGAAGCAGAACTTGCCACTGGCACCTTTATGTTGGTGCAGCTGCTCCCCCAGGTGAAATGCTGAACATCTCATTCCTGGTTGAACACTGACCCCTCTCGATGCCAACTCTAGGCCACCAAGCTATGGATTTTTGGAAAAGGTATTAGGGAGCAGAAAATACAGATTCATAAAATCACAGAATGGTTTGGGTTGGAAGGGACCTTAAAGATCATCTAGATCCAACCACCTGCCATGGGACACCTTCCACTGGAACAAGTTGCTCAAAGACTTAATGAAGGTAAGGACATGTAGGCATCATAATCAACTCCTAAATCAAGGTCAGAGGTAGAGATTTCGCTGGAAGGATGTTATTGGAGTTGATCCTGCATGGGAGGATGCATGGGCTGAAACACTGCTGACCGAGGAGGGCAAGGGCCATGAGGTTGGCCACTCCCCAGCACTGAAGGGTGGTGTCAGTGTTTAGACAGCTGCAATCCAGATTTGAGGAAACGATGACTGATTTGGAGAGTTTCCTAGTTCTGCAGTCTGATTTTCAGAAAAAAAAATCAAAAAAACCCCACATAAGAACACTACAAGGGTTTCATTTTCTAAAAGCCATCCAAACTGGGCAATGGTTGTCACTAAAAAGCTCGTCTTGTGCAATGGGAGATGGGATCTGCCTGAGCTACCTCTCATCAGTACAATGAAATTCATTGTGGGGTTTAAAAATCAAGCCTAATGTCCAGGCTCTGACAGTAAAGCAGAGCTGTCGCAGATAAAAATGGTGCAGATACCACTCCCCCCCCTAAACCATACCATTTTTCAGCCATAGCCAAAGATGCCCGCCTTTCTCCTGGGGCTTATTCTTCCAGCAATCCAAAACCAGGCATGACTGTGTAGCTCCCTGCCTGCACTCACTACTGACTTGCTCTCTTTGACGATATTTCTCCCATGGCCCAGGAGACCTGCAGCCACAAAGTAATGAGAAAATGCAACTGCTGGTCCCTGGTTGTGCTACACATCCCAAGGGGTACATACCCCATGGCAACTTCTAGGTATGGCTCCCTCCCCACAAACACCCCAGGAAAGGGGGCACCCCCATACACAGGTTAAGCAAAGCACCCAAGGCTCAGAGTGGGGTGCTGAGGAAGCCTGTGGGTGTGCAGCTGTAAGGGGTGAAGTTGTGGACAAGCCTCTTGTGGTCCCATGTCTAGAATTGTTTCAAGACCCATTCCAGGCAGTTCCAGGCAGCTGAAAAGAAAACAAAATTTTTGGGGGGCTGGATTGAAATGTTTTCTTGATGTCTTGCAGTTCTTTGGTGAGTGCCACAGGGCACTTCAGACACAGCAGCCACAGAGAGCAGAGATCTGCTATGGGAGAGTGGTATAATAAAGACTGTTCTGGGAATTAGCTTTTATATCCATATATTTCAGAGAAAATCCATGCTTTTCTATATGCAGCTTTGACTGTATGCATTTGAAATGAAACCAAAGCTTCCCACCCTTCTGAACACATCAACACCCACAAAGATTTGCAAACACCTCTCCCCACACACCCTCTGCTCTGATAACAGGACAAACCATCTCCAAAGTTTCCATTTCTGGGTCTCTTCCAGCCCACCAGAATGCCTTTTCTCCCTTTGCCACATCTTCTCTCTGCACCATGCTGGCACTGACATTCATGTGCCCATCCCATAGCTCATAGTGGAAAACTGACAATATAGGCTGAGCTCAGAGATTAATTCCAAGCTTGCTTAAGCACCAGTGCCTAAGAGCTGGCTCAAGAAGAAAATAGAATCTCTCCAGGTTTCTTATGCTGCTTTGTCTACAAGTAAGGAGGAGAAAATCACTTACAGGAGCTTCTTCTCCTGTTCCCATCCTGTCAGATGCTTGAATCAGCTTTTAGGAAGCTCTTTTACTTGTGTAAGAACATGGTCAGGAAATGTGAGCTCAGTGTGATCTCCCTGGTTTTGTTCTGAGCATGAATCCCTCTACGATATCTAGAACTGGCACCTGCATCCAGAGTTGGGCTTTGGCACTTGAGATACCCCTCAGGACACAACGCTTTCTGCCACAAGTGCCATGAGGACCCAGCATCCTCCTTCATAAACACAACCTACTCTTGTACAGACTTCACATTAGGGATGACCCGAGCTGCAACAGCCAAGAATCCATGTCAGCACAGTGTGAATATCACTGGTAGAACATGCACTGGCTGAGTGGTGAGTTCACCCACAAAATAGTCTGAAGTAGGTTCTTCTGGGATGTGTCAGACCAGGGTCACCCAGACAAGCACACAGACCAGCTTAAAGATAACCAGTTGCTTTTGCTCTTCTCTCCATTCTTCTATGCATGCTTTTCGCCTGTGCTCCCTGATCCTTCCCTTTTCTTTGCCCCATCTCCTTCCAAATAAGCCACATTTTTCTTTCTCCTGTTCCATCTGGATTTGCTGCATACCAGCCCCAGATGTGGCAACAAGTTCCCTCTTGTTATTTTGTTTTCTAAAAGCTTTCATTAGTGGAAAGAGTTGTGGCTGTAGAACAGACGGGTACTAACATTAGATCATGTCCACCCTGCCTATGTCCCAGCTCCCCCAGGCAGGACTGGATCTGCTTGGTCTCTGCACTGAGAGGCTCTGAGGGCTGAGCCCCTGCTGTAGAAATCTGCATTTTCTTCCAGGAAATCTGAATAAGCCACATGCTACTTGGATGGTGCAGAGTCCTCATCCCCTGCAGAGCAGAAATGGTTACCAGTGGGGCCTTCAGGCCCTGGCAGCTCTGTGGGGACAATCACATGTCTTTGCAGGCAGTGACAAAGCCTTGCAAGTGGTACCAGAATAATGAGCTTATTACCATGGTTGAAGATGCAGAGATCAACAACAGCAGAGATGTGCCAGCCTCCTGGCACTGCCACAGGGATGCTGGGGGAAACTCCATGGTACAACCCTTTGCTTACTTGTTAAAGGTGTCTCTGATGAAGTGGATTGTTGGAGAGGTTTTAGAGCATCACTGTTGTTGAGTGGTCACCCTCCAGCTCATTTCCTTCATCCCACCATCAAACAGGGCCACAGGGAACACTCTGACTGTGCCAAGGCCATCCTCCATGCCAACTTTGGTGTGCTTTATAAACCCCAAGCCACCCTGGTAAAAATGGGAGAACAGAGCAGCAGCGATGACCACAGCTCCAAATCCATCCTGCCCCATGGTAGGTGGATTCACAGAGAGAAATACATTATTTTTAGCCATCTTCATGTTTGCTGCCATCAGCCAGCGTACATGTGTGCCTGCATTTAAAAGATAGCCTATAATAAATACATAGGCAGTGTACAGATTAGCAGAGAGCAAGAAGCTGCTTGCAAAGCTGAGGTGCCAGACATGCACACAAGGATGCTATAGTTGACAACAGTTTCATTAGCCCAGTAATTAAAATGAAGTAAGTTTTTTGTTTTAATTGAGTTTCTCCCCAAAGCACGTATCGCGCAGACCTGTAGGGATTTAAATATGCCTCTAAGAGTCACTAGAGAAAGTAGCCTTCATGGTAATCTATTACAAGATTTTAACTCAATTTAGGAGCTGGTAATTGCATAGATCTTTTAAATTTATTTTATTGTTTAGACTCTGCAGAGCCCTAATGGCTTTGGCAATTAAGGTAACCAGATTACTGATAATGGGGAGCACATTAGAGAGATACAGCGGCTACCTGAGCTGCTTTCTTTTATGCTTCTGAAAATGCTGTGTCAGTGGTGGGGTGCCATGCAGGAGCAGCAGCTCTACATCCCCCTCTGCTCAGAGATGGGGAGACACAAACACTGCACCAGAGTACTGCAAAACCATCCAGGGCTTTTGGAGAAAAGGACTCTGCTATTTTGCTCTGACAAGCTGTCCCCTGGTTTATGTGAGGGGGTTAGGCATCTTCAGGATCCTACAAGATTTTTCCACCTGCCCCAGAGTCTGGTTTGCTGAAAGTGAGAAGCAATTTGTAGGTTGGTTTTGGCCTTCAGAATCCACTGCCTGGCATACAGCAAGCGCAAGGCGAGCTGCTTGATAGCTGAAATTCAGGAAAAAATAGTCAACGAGGCAGTTGACTATCACAATAACCAGACCGATGGAAAGCTGGCCTCTGACTTTGCCCTCTGCTACAGAGCTTCCATCTGATGTCACAGTGTGGGTTTATATTGTCATGAGAAGTTTTGAACTGGGTTGTTTATTTTGGAGAAGAGAAGGCTCAGGGGGGACCTTATCACTCTCTACAAGTAACTGGAACGAAGCCGTGGTGAGGTGGTGTCAGTCTCTTCTCCCAAGTAACAAGCAAGGTAACAAGTCAAGAGGTAACCTCCTCAAGGGGAAGTTTAAGCTGGATATTAGGAAAAATTTCTTCACTGAAACAGTAGCCAAGCATTGGCACAGGCTGCCCCGGAAGTGGTGGAATCACCATCCCTGGGACTGTTCTAAACCGTGTAGATGAGGCCCTTAGTGATATGGTTTAGTGGTGGACTTGGCAGTAGGGGTGTAATGGTTGGACCCGATGAACTTGAAGGTCTTTTCCAACCTAAACGATTCTACGATTCCAAGTTACAGGAAAACTGCAAAGCTGTTTTCCCATCCTGCAAATAACAGTCTAAATGACCCCTACTTTGGGGTTCAACCCGGAGCCTCTGTGTTTTGCGAACCCTAGATACTCGTGCCCGGCAGTGATGGGGAAAGGGTCCAGGTTGGCGCAGGGCCGCGCCCCGCTGCCTGCTTAGCAGGTCGGAGGGGCGGGCAGCGGCTGGGCTGGGGTGGGCTGGGCCGGGCCGGGCCGCTCCAGGTGCCAGGCCGCATCCCCACCATGCCTCCACCCCCGCCCCAATGCTAACAGCCCCGTGATGACATCCCGCCTTGGCCCGCGGTGACAGCAGCCACGATCTGGATTGGCTGTCGGCGGGTGGGTTACCGCGCGGCATGCTGGGAGTCGTAGTTCTCCGGCCCGACCGGCGGGAGCCTTGGGCCACGGAGGCGGAGCGCGCCAGGCCAATAAGAGGCGGGGGGCGGGGCCAGGCGTCCATACGCCGGCCGGTATCGGGATTCGCGAGGGCAGCCGCAGCGGCGGTAGTAGCAGGGTGGTGAGGACCTGTCCTTGGAGGGTAACTGGGGACGGGACCCGAGAGCTGGGGGAGGGCATTGGGGGCAGATAGAAGGGCAGAGGCCCGTGGTGGAGTGAGGGTGCATGGGGCTGGAGTGGGACAGAGGCCTGTGGTGGAGTGACGGTGCATGGGGCTGGAGTGGGGCAGAGGCCTCGTGTCGGGTACGAGGGCCTAGTACGGGTCTGGGCGGGGGGAAGGCAGCCCGGTGTTTCCGTGGGGTGCTGGGTCCTGTCACATGCCGCACCCTGTGGGTGGCCGCACGGGTGCCCCGCGCCTCCCTGCTGCGGTATGGGCCAAGGCGGGGCAGTGGTGTGCCCCACGGCCACACGAGGTGAAGGTCACGGAAACGTGTCGCGGTGGACAAATTGCTTCACTTCGCGGTATCTTTCCTTTGTGTGAATCTCACCTCCGGCTGTTTCCGCCTCTCCAGCGTGACGGAGGGGTGGGGGGAGAGGGAGGGGTGCGCGCTCTCAAGTTTCTCTTCTCCGAACGAGTCAGGCTAAAATATAACTTCCATTTAGCAAATAAGGGTTGAGGTAGGAGGCACAGAAAGGCCAAATCCTTTGGCCTGCAGAGGCTTGCGTGTTTAGTCTAAAACCCGGGCAGTCTGTCTGAAATAACTGCTAACCAGAGAATACAGCCACATTTGAAGTGTATCTCTTCCATGTTAATTTAAGCCCGTGCTTAAGTTAAATTCCTGGTGGCTTATTTCAAGAGCTTGGAGTACATTCATGTGCCCCCAAGCTGTACGTGGCTGCTGAGCCTGTTTATGGCAAAACAGGAACAATACAGGTAGAGGTTTTTCTAGCAGAGACCTTTGTGATGTTGTTGAAATGTGCTGACAGAAACAGTCACTAATTGAAGAATGATGCTTGTGCCAAGCACTGAAGAAAGAACAGGTTCTCAGTGCAGCTGTGATGGGGACAGGACAAGAAGCTGGCAGATGTTGGTAGATGGTCTCTCTCTTTGGTTTGGTGATGATGGCTCTGTGAGTAAAGCCTTCCTCATGGCCATGGCTGCTTTTTCTTTAACTAGGGGGCATATGAGAAATCACCTGTGCTGCAATGGAAACTCTGATCATCCTCCTGATGTGCCCCCACATGAGTCTGTGCCAATCAAGGGCTTCAAGACTTGCTCTGGCTCCTCCACAGCTGCCATTTTACATTCTTGTATTCTCCAGTAGGCATTTAAAACCTCACTGAAGTGGTAGATGAGGTGGTAAGAGGTGTAGTGACCAACAAGCTGCCAGGTAGGGCTGACCTTCTGCAGCAGCTTGTGCTTTCCCCCTGAGTGCTTCAAGTGCTGCTCTTCGCAGGGAGTGAAAGAGAAGAAATGAACTTCTCTGAGGTCACAGCTGCTGTTAGGGAATTGTCTATGGAAATAAAGCAGTGTGGTAGAGGATGGAAGTCCTGAAAGGAAATGCAGGCAGTGACCGGAGCTTTCAGCAGCTTCTTGCTGCCCGTGAGGGGCAGGTGGGATGTGTAATTGTTTGAAAACCATGGCAGAAATTTGTTGCTTCAGCACCTTTTCTTTTGTCCTGTCCTTCCCTTTCCAGGACTTCACTTGAATTAATTCATCTGTATGTAGCTCATCTGCTTGAGTCTAGCTGTTGTGTTTTTATCTTGCTACTCAGTTCCCTCATGGACTATGTAAGGGAATTTGTTTTTCTAAAAGTTCTCTTAATTTGGTGTTTCTAAATCCTGAAGAGAGACTCTTTGTCTTCACAGCCACTATGTCATCTGGCCAGGAATCCGTTTTCCCTGAATATGAGACTGAAACCAGTCAGACGTCAAAGCTCTTAAGAAAATTTAAAGAGATGCCATTTGTACCAGTTGGTAAGTATAAAGATGAATAAATGTGTTTACACACAGATCTTTCTTTTCATGGGCAATCAGTAGGGTTAATGCTGTTTACCTTTATCCCCCACTAATGGGGAATTACTTTGAAATTACTTCATTGTGTAGGCTTTTCGTATACTGATAGCAGTATTCCTTCAGCCCAGAATGATGTTTGCTGTGCAAGAAGCAGGGAAATTAAGGAGGATGTTAGCTTAAATAGAAACCTCAGAACCTACAGTTGCAAGTGGAAAAAAAAAAAATCAAACCCCAAAAAAAGCCCACCCAACCAGCAAACCCTGAAAGATTGATTAGGTGAGCTTAAAAAAGGATGTTTAGGTGATCCTGTTAAGTGTTACAGACGGTGTTTTCTAGCCATTCTGGAGTATACAGTTGGTGGGAAGTACGTGATCTTTACAAAATTACTTTAAAGCCAACAAAATACAAGCTAGAAATGTCTAAAATACAACCTGCCAGCTAAATGTGTCACCTTTCTCTGCTGTTATCCTTAGTTTAAAATGCATTTACTTAGTAGGTTTTGTGATGGTTGAGTTTGAAGAGGCTGTTAAAGTTTTCAGCCTCTCTGCTGAGACTCTGTGAAAGCCTCAGAGGAGGGAGAGGGTCAGTTGTGTTCATCCCAAGAGCTTTCCTCTGACTGGGAACTGCCTCTGACGTGAGACACGTTTTGATTCCAGCCACCTAAAATGGAGAGCAGTCAGGTCACTTGGGGTGAACTGTTTCAGGCGTTTGCCAACAGATATCTGTCACCGGTCTGTGTGGTCACAGGACTTTGCTTTCCAGCTTCCTAGGGTGTACTGTGAGCTCTGTGAGTTCAGGTTCTCCTGAGCAGATAGGCTGAAGGTTAAATTGTGCCAATGTTGGAGTTAGTTTGAATGCCCTAAAACTCTTAATTGGTATTTAATGAAGCTGCCACGTGGGTCATACACCAGTGAAGGGTTTACGGCTTCACAAGTGGAACTGGTGATACTCCTCTTCAGGGACACAAGCGGTCCAAGCTCTCGTTAGTAAAATATACACTACACTTAAAACTTGGCAACCTGTTTTGTGCTATGTAAATAATCATCCTAAATAAGAAATTAAGTGGATGGAATTGGGAAATCTTGTGCATTGGCACTCTGTATTCCATGAGACCATCAGTATACACAGGTTGGAGCTGGCATAGGCAGGGCTGTGGTTGGCCTGTTGAAGAACAAAAAGTTAATTCTCTGCCTGTGAAAGAGACCTGGCTGAAGCTCTACCCCCACATCACAGGACCAGTAACACGATTTGTTCTATCCCAGTGAAAGCTGTCTGTATGTAACAACACCTAAAATAGCAACCTCAGTAGGCCAGTGGATATGTCAGGCTGCACCCACATGCTGGGGGTCAGAGCTGCAGCTGAGTAGGGTTCTTGGATTTAAGCTTCTGTCCTGGAAAGAGGATGCAAGCAGCACTCTACTCCCCCTGAAAAATATCCAGGGAACTCTGAGCTACTGCTTTGGCATTTTAACGCTAGTGGAAATCCTAGAATGGTTTGGGTTGGAAGGGACCTTAAGGATAGGAAGAAGTTCTTCCCTGTGAGGGTGATGAGGCATTGGCACAGGTTGCCCAGAGAAGCTGTGGCTGCCCCATCCCTGGCAGTGTTCAAGGCCAGGTTGGACAGGGCTTTGAGCAACCTGGTCTAGTGCAAGGTGTCCCTGTCCATGGCTGGGGGGTTGGACCTAGGTTATCATCATAGAATGGTTTGTGTTTGAAGGGATCTTAAATACCATCCAGTTCCAAATGCCCTGCCACAGGCAGGGGTACCTTCCACTTGACTAGGCTGTCAAAGCCCTGGCTAAGTAACAGTTGGAGTTTAGACAGCAGGCAAACAAGAGATCTGAAGATCTGAAGATCTCTGAAGATCTGTATTCTTGTCATTGTTACTGAAACAGTGAGGCAAATAGCTGCAAAAAAAAAAAAAAAAAAAAAA
>NDXB01002807.1:163029-252921 GCA_002631895.1 Agapornis roseicollis
CCCCCCGTACGTATCTCCCTCCTCTTGCAGAGGGATGAGGTGAGCTGCTGTACCTGGATAAAAATCCCCTGAGAGGGTGCGATGCGCCTAGAAAGGGCATTCCCAGCCGCCACAACTTCGCTGTCCTTGGCTGCTCTCACAGCTATCCGTCACCGGAGACATGCGGCGAAGGCATAAGGAAACGCCTCTCCACCCCGCAGAGACCTTTTCCTGTCACCAGCTTCCTCCTCCCCCTCCACGGGGCGGGATAAGGAGCAACCCCCTTCCCTCCATTGCCGCACCCTGACGGGACGGGCTTCTATCGGGAAGAGGCGGTCCTGTGCGCGTCTGATCGGAGCTAGCACGGAGGCTGGCCTGAGGGATAGGGCGCATGCGTGGCCTGGCCGCCGTTGCTATGAGAACCGCGTGGCGTTACGGCTGGGCCGGGAGCCGGGGTCGGAGCGGCCGGGCCCAGGGGGCAGCCAACAGGAAGGGACGGCTCGGGGGGGTCCCTGCCACTGCCCTCGGGGCCGGGGAAGACGGTTTCGGTAGGCCGAGGGGTGGGGAGGTGCGGGGGAGGCAGCGCGGGCCTGCGTTGTCCGGGGAAGAGAGGGACTCCCCTCTCCCCCCGCATCAGGTCTGCAGCAGAACCCCTGTGCCAGGTTTGGACTCTGTTCCCAGGCAGGTTGTCGAGCTAAAGATTGCCCTTCGGTCATCGTTCATACCCACGGGGCTTGTGACTATGCAGAGGCGCTGGACTCCGCTCTTTGCTCTTGCCAGTTCATAGTGCACCCTGTCCCTGTGCAGGCTGCAGCGCGTCTCTGCCCGCACAGTACAGACGGGCGCAGAGGGACGTGGCCCGCGTTTCTGCACTTCATCAGGATGGTTGCTGCTCTAGTGTCAGAAAGGGCGTGTGTTAATTACTCGGCAAAAAGCCCTTGATAGTTTTTACTGATTGTTCTTCCTAGACCAAGGGTGCACTTGGGTTTTTGCTGACGGTAAATGTCAAACAGAAGGAGAGGCGGCTGGAATACATCAGCAAACTGCTCATCTTTAGTCATACTTAGTAAAGCTCTCAACATTTAAATGGGTAGCAGTGTTATTGCTTTAATGTTAACACTTAATGCTTAGAAATCTGGGGGGAAATGTAAGTCACGCCCTTGGTGTCTTGTGCCTGAAAGGGAGCATTAGGATAAGCAGAGCTCTTCCATCCTTTGTTAGTCCCACATTAACCTAAAAGTGGAGGGATCTGCACCTTTCTTTGGAACATGGGAAGGAAGGCTGGATGGTTGCCAACTGTTTGTGTTCCGTTTAGCGAGTGTACCACAGTTGCCTGCTGCACTCTTGGGTTTGACCCCAGTTTGCTCTTCATTAAAAATGTTTATTTAAATGATGTGTTTAAAAACATTTGAAAACATTTCTTTTCGGATGCTAAAGTGGAAAAGGCCCCAAAACGTTTTTGAAGAGTGCTTGAAAACTGTTTATAAGAAAAGGCACTTGAAGCAAGGCAGTAGGGTTGAGGACCCCAGTGGCTGAGAGGAGGAGGTGACAGGGAGACTGTGCAGGGGTCAGTGAGGGAAAACTGCAAAGCAGTTGTTAGAGGAGGATGTTTCTTAAAGAGATGTTGATCTCTGCTTGCTGTCACTTTTTATTTTCTTCTTGTTATGCTTTTAGTAAACAATGGAGTCTAACATAAAAGAGAACGAGCATTTTAAAAGCCAATTTAAGGCTTATCAAGAACAACAGCAAAGGCGCCTGGAAAATCTAATGGTGAAGAAGGAAAAGCAGAATGGTCAGAAAGGTGATAATGGCAATACAAAGGAGACTTTCAGAATCCCGAATGATCTAAACCTCTTTGAAGCAGAACAACCTTTAAGTAAAGATGGCAGCAAAAGGTAAAGCTGTAGCAGCACCATTTCTTCAGGAAGTCACAGATGTGTATTTAGCATACATTTTTATGAAATTCATATTAAGTGGACAGCATGCTTTCTTCACGTATCAGGCTTTCAGTATACTGATGTCATGGTTCCCAAGCTGAAAGTCAAAAACACAGCAGTGCTCCAGCTACTAAGGAGAAAAATGACTGCTACTGCTGAACCCAGGACAGCTGAAAAGACTTTCACTGTCCCTGAAGTGTCTATCCTTAGGGCACTATGATGTGCACTTTATTTTCAACGTCTCACAAATGAAGAGTGGAAGGACAGAGGGGTTAAGGGTGACATGCTAGGGGCAGCTAGGTACTATCTGTCAAAATCCAGCCATTCAGGATCGCTAACACTGTTGGTTAGTTCCTACCTAGCTTTGAAAACAAACAGGTTCCCTATGTGAATAATTTCCAGAGAGAGATAAGGACAAAAAAGCTAATAGGTGTACCCCAGAGGCCTGAAGAAAAGTATTTCCTTGGCTGTCTTTGCACTACAACCCGACTTTGTAGATGAAAAGACAGCCAGCTGTGTAGGAGGGTCTCATAGGCAGAGTTGCCTCCTGGTTAAGATACTTGACAGGGCTGTACAAGTTAAGGTTTTAAATCTTACTGGGGACAGGGAGTTGGGTCTTACCTCACCTTTTGGGGCAGTATCTGGATTACCAGGACACTGGACATTCTGGTATGGATCTCCCTTGATCTTTAGAGCTGAGTTACTGGAGCAGAGAATTGAAACTTCAGCTGAGATAACTTACCTTCCCCCTAGGATATAGTTGGTCGGTCTTCCCTTCTGACCTAATTGATTTTTTTTTTTTTTGTACAAACTAGAACAGGTCTGAAGTTGGACACATCCCAAAGATGTCTGCAGTGTTTTCTGTTCAGGGATATGCTCTGTGTTAGTGGTGAAGCCAGCTGAAGAAAGTCCTGCTTCTGCTTCCCCCTTGCAGCTGTGCTGATACAGCTGTTTGCTGGAAACTGGATTCACTTTCTGAAGCAAGAGTACTTTTATCTCAGGTCATTTCAATGAAGAGGAGCTGGCAGCTTTGTCAAAACCAGCAAATCACGGGTGGAAAACACAATTAGGCATATACCTTTGGAATAGTTTTCTCTCCCAGCATCTGGAGTTGGGAAGGGCACCTCTGCCAAAGTTTATCAAGCCACTCACCAAGGTTTATTCATTCCTAAATGCTGATCTTCCCCCTGTGTTACTTTGGGCAACTCCCTGCTCAGCTTGTTTCTGAGAATTGCTCCCTGAAATGCCCAAGTGCATTAGCTGCAGCAGACCTTCTGTGCAGATGCAGGGAGTCCAGGAGCGAACCACTGAAACTTGCAGGTGCTTCTGGAAATGTAGTGCTCATGCTCTGAAGGTCTGTGTGGAAACAGGGAGCCTCTCTCTCCATTGCATTATACATTTCATACATTACACGTGGGTCCCTCATTATGGCTGTTGGATTTGCCAAGTTACGCTTCTGATGTGACCTCTACCAGCTGTCCTCTTCCCTTCAATATTTTGTTCTGATAGTATATGGAAGATTGCTATGGAGTTCTGGTTTTTTTACTATATGTATATATTATTTTTTAATGGAGAGGGAGACTGATTCCCATAGTTCAGATGTGGATTTGCTTAGTGGAGGAGAAGGCATAGGTGCTCTCACAGCACATCCTGGTGCAGTGTGCATTCCCTGACATGCAGAGTATAGGAGAGTCTCGGCAGTTTTCTGTTATCTACGATCCAGTATTTTAGGTCTGAGTAATTCAAGAGCTATTATGTACCTCTGTTTTCAGTGACACTGATTGCTGAAAATCCCATTTGACATTGCAGATGTAGCAGATTTATCTGGATTGTCCTTTGCTTATGTACTTCTGTGTTCAGCAAAAGAGGGGTTACGAGTGTATCAAATCCAGGCAGAATTTGCTTCTGGAATGGATTCCCCAGGATGTACTTTGCAGTATTCCCATGACAACACATTAGAAACTTTTTCCAGAATAACAGGGCTCCATATGGTCTGCAGTGGCAGTGATTTCAGCACATCAGTGTTGTTTATAGCAGCAATGGAAAACATTCTCCCCTCAGAAGTTTTGCTTCCTCTGAGCCTTGGGAGTTTGTTTTTCCTTCCTCTGTCCTACTCCCAAATTTTAAGTGAGTGGTTAGCTGAGACTTCTGTCTTTCTGGTTTGTTCTTTCTATCATTTTATTCTCCCTGCTGGAGGAATGGTTTGACTCGATGATCTTAAAGGCCTTTTCCAACCTGGTTGATTCTATGATTCTACTCTGTTTGGTATATTTAAGATTAAGTGATTCTCTCCATCACATGGAGGATTTGTAACAGAGTTGGGAAAGACACCAGAATTTCAGTTCCAGACCCTGTTCATAAGCTTCACCTGTCTCTGTTTCCTTGAACTAGAGTGAAAAGGGTTATCTTTTGGTCGTCTGTTTCTTTTGGCAGACTTTCTGTAGCTAAGCCACTGGGGTGGGAACTGCTGCCACCTTTGCAATATGTACAGTCACTCTGGGATGAGTGGGATGGAGACATTTCTCAGAGGAGACTCCAGCTCTGTGCAGCTGGGATTTGTGTCCATCCTACTGTAAGTGCTTTTTGTTAAGACTTGGAAGCCAATTCTGAAGAAGACATTGCTACTCAGGTGTGATAAGAGCTGAGAGCCTTTTTTTCATGTTAATTTGCTAACTGTTAAAAATCCTTTTGTCCACGTATCTCTAATTAGAGCTGCACACTTCTATGAGGGGTTGCAAGTGGGAATAACTTCGTTTTGCCTCTTTTCTGCTCAGAGTGCTGCTTGCTTTCTTCTCTTTTGTAAACAGCTGCCTTTGATCTCCCTTTGATTTGCAGCTTTGAAACACAAGTGCATTTCTTATCATCTCATAAATTGACTGTGCTGTTTATGGCAGTGTTTTAAGGAGTCATTTCTTTCTGATATGTACTTATGGACTGAGCAATTAGAAGTTTCAAAGTCCAGTTGCAGCAAAAAGCTTGCTGACACTTTTGAATAGAAAAGATTTAGGTGACTACTGAGGTAGCTGATGTGCCTGGCTGTGGATGTGTTTAAAGCCACCAGTACTTACTGCAACAACTGGGTTTAATCCAAATCTCTGTGATCATCCAAGCTACCTACTTCTGTTGTAGTCTGCAGCAGTCACTGTATAGGCCAAAGGGGTGGTACACTGTTCCAGATGAAGTCATCAAAATGCAAACATTTAGATCCATTCTGTAGATAATAGGAATCCAGGGGTCAATTCATCTGGCTGATTTAGGTGTCTAATGACATCTGAGATGCTGTAGGGTATCAGGATCTTCCACATGAGAAGGATAGATAGGACATGGAAAACCTGCACCTTTCAGTAGCAGCAGCTAGGGGTTGAGTGGGCAGCCCAAGTGGCACCTGTGTATGGGTAACTGAACTGAGCCCCCCATCAGGGCACTTAATGGCACTGTGAGAGCAATTCAGATGGCAGCTAGTCTGTAGGCAGTACTGGTTGTATTGACTGGACCTCCTCTGACTTTTGTGTGCATTTTGGCTTGCTGCTTACAGAGAGATGCCCATGTCTTGGTACAGAGTGGGCCCCCACCCTGAAACTCAGATAGAGCAAGATGAAGAAACTCAGCTGGGTGGGGAGAGGAAACTCAGAGGCCAGGCAGGCATAATAGGAATCGTGGACTTGAGCCAGCAGGGTCTCTACCATAAACTTACTTACCAAAGACAGTGTCAGTACAACTTCTCTAGCACATTTGCTTTCCTCCCTGAGGAATGGAGACCCATTCATTACTTGCTGCTGGCTAAAAGGTGTGTCTAAAGTTGGAACATGTTAGTAGTTCCTGGGTTGGCTCCTATGTCTACACATAGGTGGCAAGTGCTCTCTGAGATGCTCTTGATTCTGTCCTTGAGCTCCAGTAGTTTTCCCAAGAACCCTATATCATGGCTGCTGGCCTCACATAAGAAGCTCAGAAAATCCTGGGGCATCACAGATGCCTGAGTGCTCACAGTTGAATTGATCCCCCAAGTCCTTAGCATCTAGATTTTACATGCAGAGAAATCATCATGTGAGGACAGCAAAGAAATTGAAGCTATTCATTATCTGGATGTCTTAGAGAAATAAACCCCTTAAATGTCACTAAATGTACTGAAGAATAAGAGAAGCAAGACTATTTCCTCCCATTCAGAGGGAGTTTTGATATTCTTTGTTTCTAAATTAATTCCAAAAAGCAACATTAAGAATGCAGACTGATGCCAGTCCCTGCTTTTAGGGTTCCAAGCAAATCAGATGAGGACACAGGGAATGGGTCTTTTGTGAATTACTATAAAGCATTAATTTTAAAGAAAGAACCTCAGTAACAGCTTTTGCAGCTGTCGCTCTGTTTGCTTTGGTAATGATGGACTAATTAATTGGTAAAATAAAAAAAATAGTAAAATTATTTGCTAATTAATTAGTAAAGCCTGAATGTTACAGATGCTGAATGGTGAGCTTGTCTGGTCTCTCCTGAAGAAACATGTAAGTAGGACTGAATGGGATGAGATTATTCAATGACTTCAAGACCACTGAAAATATGCCTGTTTTGTGATGGTTTGCCCAGACAACACAAGGAAGTGCAGAAATTCTTTAAGAAGAAATGTTAACTGAATAGGTCAGATCATCAGCTTGTGTTCTGACCTGAACTTTGGGATATGCTATTTATTTCAGTAAACTCACACCTGGTAAGCTCAGCTCATTTAACATACAGTCATTTCAGTCTTTTATTTCTGGAAGCAACTATTTGAAGCACGTTATAGTGACATTTACATTTGCATTATGGTTTATTTTTCCCAGGTTTCTTGAGGTTGAGAATAAGGAGCTCCAGGATCAGCTTCGAGAGGTCCGAGATGAGAACTGCAGACTGTACAAACTGTTGACAGATAAAGATTTTGAAATAAAGCAACTCCAGATAAAAATACAGGAAGACAGGTTGGCTTTAACAGGTAAATGCAGTAACTGTATTCTCACTGTGTTAGTTTGCTTGGTGCTGATGACAGTAGAGGTAGGGTAAGAAATTCATTGTGAGCTCCTGGCAGTGAAATATTAATGTGGCATCTCTTCACCTGCTTTATGCCAAAAAGGAGTGTATTAGTCATATTGTGGTCGCCTCTGTGGCACACCTGTAATGAGTTTCTGCAAGGAAGAATCAAAATTCAGGTTTCAGGTGAGCGAGACTTGTTCCCTGTTGAGCTTGCAGGAATTTGCACTAGCACTGAAACCGCTTGGCTCTGACCTATGAAAATACTTAGACAATGCTTAGAATTGCTACCTAAACTTGGCAAGGATCTCAACAGACACAGTTTTGCATTTTACAAAGCATCTTGCTCACATAAGGGGTCTCATGGCTTTATTTGCAGAGGGAAGTTCCTCACAATGGTTTTACATGATAGCACTTACACATGGAACAGCATGTATGCTTACAGATCTGTGCCTTCCTCTCTCCTTCAGTTTCAGAATCTGCAAAATATGAACACTACTACTACTAATCCCCATCTTACGGAGCTATTGAAAGGACCAAATGACTTGTGGTAGTCAGACAGGTCAGATTTAAGGTGCAGAATATTGTTATTGATAATTATATGGTCTTTAAAAGAAGTATCAGGCCCTTTTGGGGTACACAGTGATCTCTATTCCTCACAGATCTTCTGCAAACTTGCTGTTATTGGCACAAACCCACTTATGATTCATAGACATCTTCTTTTGGAAAACGTTCTGTTAATATCAAAGAGCAGTGTTGAAGCTTTCTAGGCTTTGTGGTTCTAAATTCCTTATTCAGGCTCCTTTTGTCTGTGTGAATCGGGAACATGCAGGATGCTCGCTGAATGCTAAATCTGGCTTCTAAAGTGTCTTGGGGGTCCTCTGAAACTTGGACTGTGCAGGCTGCATTTCCTCCACTGGGTGCCACTGTTGTTTAGGACAGCAGAGGTGACCGAGATAGCAGAGAAGGGGGAAACCAGCAATAAGCAGACCTAAATAACATTTAAATTACACCTTAATTCTCTAAAAACTGCCAGTGGCATGCGTGTAGGAGAGATGATGAGCTATTACTGGGTCAGGACTAGGAGCCTGTTGCTCCTAGTTGCAGCTTCTCTGGCTGACTCTTAACACCAGCTTGCGCAGTTTGCCCCATGCTTCTGTCTTTCCTGTCTACAGTGTAGCAAAGACTCGTCGGCATTGCTTGGGAATTAAAACTTTGATTAAATGCGTGCAGTGCATTTGATAGCTATCACATGGAAGCACTAGCCTGGCTTTTGGTTAGTTTATTACTTAGTGATCAATTGCAGTCATTGTTTATCTTGAAAACTAAGGAAAAAGCAGCTTTTAGTTAAGAAGGGAAAACCAAATCAGGTAAAGGAATAAGAACAGTGGAAATACTTTTAAAACTAATAAATTTATGTTCTCTACACTTTTTTTTAAATAGTGATATAGGTGCATATTCTGTTCTCGGCTGTATTCTGTATACCCCCCTTTAAAGTCTCTAGGGGTTTTATGTGACTGAGGATTCACTTTAGAGTGATCTGTTGTCCTTGCATCTCACCTCAAATCTCAAACATAATCTTCACAATGTCAGCAGAAAAGTTAATCCTTCAGAGCAGTGAAGGAGGATGGAGTTAAAAAGAATGACAACAGCTGAGTTCAGTCTTCATATATCCCACAAATGTTTTGTTATTGTAGGCTCATATTCATTGCTGAGCTAGAGGTTTCCGTGGACATAGTATGCAATTATATTGATTTTACACTCATGTGAAAACTTTTCTTTACCTATGTGATGTGTGCCACTTAACAAAAGCCAGGAGACACACAAGCTAGTCCTGGGGATTGCTGTATTTGTGACACTAATAAAACCCTCTCTGATGAAGAGGTGAATGAAGTGTCTGTTTAAAAAAGCAATTAAGAGAGTAATACAGTAAAGCTCCATGTATAATCTCAAGGGATGTATAAATAGGCACAATGAAATTTCTTGAACGTTTTCCAGGACCCAACTGTAATAGTGTGCCTGACCTTTTAGAGCACATGCCTAAAAAAGTTCACACCTCTGTTTCAGCAACTCCTCCAATAATAAACAACCAACATAAAATAGTGTGTTGTCTTTTCCTATAATACTCCACAAAAACCTGTTCATAACTATCCTTCATAGCAGTGAGCAGGAAATGAAACGTTTCTACCCTTTCTATGTAGTAATTGTTGCTATGACCAGTGTTGTGGCCTTCTGACATGTAGCTGTTGCTGAAGTGTGAAATGTGGCTTTGCTAGCCACAACATGATGCTGACTCAAAGGACCAAGCAATCCAGCTGGAATCACTGGCGCCTCTTTTCCTTCACTTGTTCATTTAAGTGCCTGGCACTGCTCTGAGAGAAATGGATTAGAAAATAGAAGTACATTGTGCACTGGACAGAGAACAAAAGCATCATCCATTCTGAATCTTCCCTGTAAGATATGTCCTTTGCTTTTATTTATACTTTTCAGGGGCATCTGGTTTAGCTGGAGATGTTGCAGCTACTAAAATAGTTGAATTAGCCAAAAAGAATCGTGAGATAACTGCTGAGGCTGAGACTGAAAAAGCCAAAGTGAAACAATTGAATAACAAAGTCAAAGAGCTGGAAAGACAAGTGAGACATTTTTCTTTTTCTTTTTTTTTGCATGCTAAAACATAGAGATCTAGCTTTTGTGATAGAGGACCTGTAGAAACTGAGTTAAATTCATGTTCCCATTTTGTATTTGCTCTTACATCCATGCTTGCTTTGATTTCTTGTAATTGCTATCCACAATATGAGAAAGGGATGTGTGCCCTCAGCTGTGTTTTCACTTTTGCAGAAAGGAGGAGCTAGGAAAGCTCCTAAATCCATAAGTTTTGATGACCCAAGAATATATGAAATAGTGATTAGGAATGTGTATTTGCCACGCAGAGGCTTCTAGCACTATGGGAATGATATTTTTCTGATTTTATTTTTTTGTGAGAAGAAGCAAATTTCATACCATTATATAGTCCCACCTCATTAATGCCAGCCGTGAACTGGTATTCTATTCTTCTAAGCTGTATTTATCCATGTAATGAAAGCTGCTTTCTAATATAAGAACTCCCAGAACTGAGACAGTAACAAACTAGATCATGTAAACCACCAAATCTTCATTCAGGGAAACTCATTTTTCTGGTTTAGTATGAATTTTTTATATGTGCTAACCTATCATAGGAATAATTTTACTCAGGTGACTGCTAAAATGAAAATTAGAGGCCCTGATGGCAGTGTTTACTTTGTTCATTGGCTACTACTTCTCTTCCTCACACAATACTGGTAAAATTTTTGGTAGTTTTTTGTCCATTTTTTCTGCACTTTGCTTCCTTAGAAGCATAATTTAAATGGATCAATAACGTTTATCATGCTGACAAATGTAGTCTGACTTCATCTTTCACAATCAATTATCACAAATTATGCATTTATCTGAATTGTACTCCATTTACCCGAAAGTCGAAGAAATAGTAGATTAAAACTTTGAGAACACCTGCATAAATCCAGAATGTTCTGGTCAAAAGCTGGCTAAGAATGTCAGGTGTAGCTGGGGACCTACAAAAGCACACAAGGGGAGCAAGCTATGAATAATTTCAAGAAAAATCAAGATAGTTATACTCCCCTACCTTCAGAGTGTAATGATCGTTATTCAAACAGAAACTTAAAGTGTTGTCAGATATTGATCCAAAAGAAAGGACCACAGGCATTTCAGGAAAGGAAATTGAACTGAAAGCCAACAGGAATTTTCAAGAAACAGTAATGGCTGGTCAAAGCAGAGATGGACATGTTAAATGTGAACTAATCTGCTCTTAGACACCAACACCATCAAAATCAAAACTCAACACAGCAGTCTCTCTCATCTGAGATAGAAATAACTGCAGCATGAACACCACTGAAACCATGCCCTGGTCAATGTTCTACATTTTCTCACAACCTCATTTGGAGTGGCTTTTCTCTAAACTAATGGTGACTGGCTGAGTTTGTGGGTTGTACTTGTTCAGTAGAACTATAGGAAGATAAGAGGGCTGACAAGAAAACTGAAGAGGAACTTTTTACAAAGGCATGTAAAGATGGGATAAGGGGTAATGGCTTTAAACGGACAGAGGGGAGATTTAGATTACATGTTAGGAAGAAGTTCTTTATTGTGAGGGTGGTGAGGCACTGGCACAGGTTGCTCAGAGAAGCTGTGGCTGCCCCAACCCTGGCAGTGTTCAAGGCCAGGTTGGATGGGGCATGGAGCAACCTGGCCTGATGGAATGTGCCCCTGACCATAGCAAGGGGCTGGAACTGGATGAGGTCTATTATCCCTTTCAACCTAGACCATTCTGTTGAAGGAGTAGAGCTGTCACAGACAGAAACCTGCAGTGATTCATATCTCTTTAGTAGCTCTTAAGCTAAGCTGGATCACTATCTAGGCACACTCATCTTTTTGTATTGATTGTAGGAAGAGCCAGAACAACTAGGATGAAGCCTTGGGTGGCACGGTTTAGAGCGAGGTATCCCTGCTTATGGCAGGGGGATTGGAACTAGATGATCTTAAGGTACTTTCCAACCCTAACTGTTCTATGATTCTATGATTCAGTTGCCCATGCATAAGTGTGAAGGTACAATCTGAGATGCCACTTAAACCTCTCAGACACCCTTGCAGGGCTGTTGGATGTGACAGGACTGGCAGTGCTGGTGCAGTGGCTGAAGGCCTTCTGGGCACCCTCAGATACCTCAAATGGGATTAGGCAGCTGTGGATGGGCAACAAAACCAAGTCTTCAGCCAGTTCATGCACTTGATGTAATGTAGGAATCTACTGTAGAGTGGGCTAAAAACTTACCTGATCATGTTGGCCAGACTCCATACTTTATGAAGACTCACACACTGAAAACAAGGAACATGTTCATTTGTGATTTGAATCTCATTCCCTGTGCTGACTTCTAGATGCCTTAAACCCTGTAAATGAATTGTGGTGACACAATTGCATCACAATATGTACTTTCAAGGCTTATTTTACATAATTGTTAACTCCTTACTTGTATGAAAACTGAAAAATATATACAAGGACCGTGTTTTAACATGGCTGTTCCCACAAATAAAATGGAAAGTGTGACCATCAAGCAATCACTTAACAAAGAGCGGTACATAGAAACAAATACTGCACACAGATGTTTGCAGAAAACTGCCTTAGAATTTAATGTAGCAGCTGCCAACACTAGCTGAAATTTCTTATTCTCAGTCCATTGACTAAAAGAATTTATGAACTATATAGAAGGGGTGGCCTAACTCTTGATTGCCAGGTTGGATGAAACCTTGTTTGGCACAGTTTAGTGTGGGGTGTCCCTGCGTATGGCAGAGGGGTTGGAACTAGATGATCTTAAGGGCCTTTCCAACCCTAACTATTCTATGATTCTACATGCAAAGAAGGGGTGACATTTAGAGCTGGCTCCAAGTTACACTCTGTGTTTCACCAAATAATCATTTTAACAAAGAAGCTATTCCTTAGTGGCTTTTTTTCATTCAGGCAAATAATCAAGATTTTCCTCCCACCTCAAAGAATGAATTCTCATCCCTTTAAAGCAACATTTCCTGGCCTTTTTAGCTCCAAATTACACTTCCATCCACTAAGTCTTTGCAACCTCAACATAAGACATGGTTCGGACAAGAAGTGGCTTTATGTCTGCCTGACTTTGCTATGGCAAGCAATAGGGTATATATTCTTCTACCTTAGAGCTACCAGCTAAAGAGAAATGGCCTTACCATCATTGCTAAATGTCAGCTGTATTCCTTCTTTTCCATCCCTTTGGTGAGTAGACCTATGTGGTTTTTACTAAATATCCCATACTGTAGTGGATTTACAATTATGTATATAAACACTTATTTTATGAACCTATGATAATAAAATCCCCCAGAAGTCTCCATACTTGATAACTGATTCTGTCTTAGCAAGTCAGAGACATTTTCACTGAATTTATTCCACAGTAAAGTAACATATTTTACTTGGGGAAGTATTTCAGGAGCAAAAATAATGCTTTCCTATTGATTGTGTTTAAAAACAAGGGAAAATTAAGTTCTTGTTTCATTGGTTGGTTGGTTGTTTTTTTTTTTCCCTAGAGTAAATAAACACCCATGTTGTACTTTTTTGCTAATTAAGATTCCATGGATGTATGTATATGTGCTATAATAACAGTGCATTTTCTTTACAGTTACAGACAGCCGTAGAAAAAATACATTGTCTTGGTGGTGACGATGCAGGAATCAAGCAATCAACTTTGAAGATGATAGGAGGAAACTTGGTACGAGTTTTAACTGAAGAGAGGAAATCAGAAGCTGATACTTAGTTCTCTCCTATTGTGCAATCCTTTTCCTCTGACAAGAACATATCCTTATCACTAGTTTGTGGCCAAATTGCTCTGTTTGTATTGCCTCTATACCCTCAAAATTAGGGAAGGCATGGGTCTGGAAAAAAAAGATCCTGAGGGGTCTGCGGATCTTAATCACTTCAGGTTTTCCTTGAGGATTGTGTTCTTACCAAGTACATTCTTCTCTTCAAAGGCTGAAAGTCAAGAGTTGAAAGCATTGCAAGAAAAATTAACTGCAGCCAACTTTAAAGTGATGGAATATCGTAACCAACTCCAGTCTGCAAAGCAGGAACTGAAGATGACTCAAAAGGTACTATTGCAGGATGCAGTCTGTGTCTGGGATCCTGTGCAAGAGGTATATTCTTGTGAAATCAGGAGGCTTCTTTTCTTTTGAGCTTTGATGAGTCTCCATGAAATATTCCAATGAACTGTAAAGACGTAAAGAAAGATAGGGGTGTAGTGGTTGCATTGGAAAGATACACACATGAACACACAGATTTCAGGCTTTGACACCATAGCTGGATGACTGTGTCTGTTATTTCTATTGCTATGATAGGTACAGCTTCTTCAAGGTTTGAAAGTCCCAATTGAACAGAATAAGTTCAAAGCATATGTTCAAGCACATTCCTCCTTTCCAAAACATTTAATTATGTATTTACTTTAAATGTAGGCTTCAGTCCCATGGAACTCAATGGGATTAAAGACCGTGCTTGAACTAAAGTAGTTTGTTGGAGTGACGTCTGGAGTAACCTTTCTGATTCATGATGGATTTTAAAGTGTTTATGTGCTCTGTTTCCTTTGGTTTTGTTACTTTGCTAAGAACCTGCAATGCAGATCAGAGTAGAAATATGGTCCTAAAAATAGAATTCTGCTGACCTTTTTATAAATAATTTAAATGCTCTTCACACTAACTTTAGCTCTGGTTAATGTGGCTGTGTTGGAACTGTGCAGGAAAGATTGGCTCAATTCCTGATTTGCAAGGGTGTATATTAGGACAATACTCTGTTCCTGTTTAGTTCTGGTTAAGTATTTATTATACCAAAAATAATTACATATGTTGACAACTGTCAGTACTGGTTAGTAAACCTTGGTGATGAATTTGAAACCTTTTTTACAGAACTAGCACAGTTTGCCACATGGCTATACAGCTAGAGAGTACAATTTGACACCCTCCATAGGCACGCAGGAAAACACAGATACACAGTTTTTTAAAAAGCAAAGAATAATATTCACACATATCTAAATACTGAAATACTCACCTCAATGACTAAAACTGTTCATGTTAACCAAACTTCTCCTACCCACCAACAGTATGTATTGAAATAATGATCTGAAAGAGTTTACACCACATGAGATGCTGAGTATTAGATGCAAGCCACTCTGTATAGATTGTGTTTTGTCTTTATTGCTAGAGTAAGCAGCTTTTCCATGCCTCTTCCCAACCTGTATTAAAGCCTAGCCTTCTTGTTTATGTTAATTCTTTTTTCATAGCTTTTAGCAAATGAAGTTGGTGAAGATGTGAACATTCAAAGTCTCTTGACCAATTCTGGCAGCTGGCGTGGACGAGCCCAGCAAATTCTTGTTCTACAAAGCAAGGTGAGCTAAGACCCTGCATGGTGCCATGTAAGCTGGGTACTGGGGTGTTCTTTCTAAGTACAGATATTACATCAGTTTAAGGAAAAGATGCTGTCAGTTCTTTATTATTTAACTCCTAACATCTATACTTGCTTATAAGGTATGTCTCAGTATAGTGTTTGCTGCAACTACATGGCAGTTTTCTATGTTGAAGAAAGCAACTGTTAGAATAAAACACTTTATGGTTACTTCTGTAATAGTTTTGAGGTATGTGTGTGTGTGTCTGCACATTCATGTGTGTGTGTGGTGGCAGGGTTGTTATATTTTAAATACGTGTTGATGTGTGCAGGGTCTTTCAGAGTTCCTACAAATTATGTGAACCAGTCTATTGCAAACATGCAAGTTTCAGTATTTAAGCCATGATTCTTATGCATCTGTGTCAAAGGAGAGAGTTCAGTGACCTTAGAGAGTTCTGACAGTTAAAATCCCAGGATGCTGTGAAGGTGCCTCTCTCCACTGAGTAGAAAAGGAGTTCATTGTCTGTGCTCTGGCTTAGACACCTTCGTTCAGTGCCTAAAGTCAGATGGGAAGAATTGAGGTCAGATAAGATTTTCAAGTTGTTCCCCCAGGAACTTCAGTAAAATCTTTAACTCTTGAATCCCCTGAACTGCACAGCCTAGCTGAATGTCAGCTGCAGATGGGGAGACAGCATTTTCTGCTGTTTAATTCTATGCCAACAAACTGATTTTGCACTCTGACTGAAATTGTTAGCCTCTAATTTCCCTGGAGGAAATTACATTTTCATTCCATTAAGGTCCCCTAGATGGGATTCCTGTGAAGACCATAAGTACTGTACCCTAATGTAGAAATTTCTTTCTGATCCAGTATCCTCAAGCCCCTTCAGTAGTCAGTGGTGATCTTGTAAATACAGTCACTTGATCAAAAGCAAGGTAGATGCATCTTATCTTAGAAGACACCTCCAGAACAAGGCAGAGGAACTGTGCTGTAGCAGTGCCCATTTCCTTCTACTGACTGTAAAATAGATCTATAGCAAATAGCTGAGATGCGAGGCTTAGTTCACTTGACTGCACATAGGTGTTTAATGCCAGCTGAGATGCTAGAGGGTGTCCCTCTGGCTTCTGGTCATCTCTCCAGAGGAGTATGGATGTCTTGTAGATCCTGCATCATGTATGTCTCCAGTATTCCAGAGCATCTAAACCAGTGCTAGGTACCCATGTTCAGCCTAGTGATCTGTGTCTTTGATTGCGGGCATCCTGGATGGTGATTCTCCTAAAGACCAAGATGCTTAAATGTAGATGGGTGAGTGGGTCTTTGCTCTTTTAGAGGCAATCTAAGGTATTATTCTGTCGTACACATGTGTGTTTAGTGGCATTCAAGATGCTTTGGAGTTGTCTGCCTGGCCTCCACATATGGCTGCAATAAAGCGCATATCTCCTATGTGTCCTGAGTCTCTTGTAGGTCTGGTGTTACATCTCCTCCCTGCACAGATGCCCTAGATGTCTTCATATTTGTTAGCAGGTAACAAATTTAAATTTGAAAGAGCACACACTGTTCTGTGTTAGTTAACCATGATAATGTCAAGAAGTAATGTGGTGCTACTCTGAGCTGTCTTTGGTTATGTCCTCTTCGGTGCTGGACCACTGTACTCCTGGAAAAGGCTCTGGATGTGTTGTCATTATTGCCCCCTAGGTTCGAGAGCTGGAGAATCAGTTGGGTCAAAGCAAGACCAGAAAATCACTGGGCAAGGTTGATGAGGAATTGCTGGCACTTACTGATCCAAGGAAGTTATCAGCCCAAGAGAAGAACTTGCTGAAGATTCGCAGCTTAGAAAAAGAAAAGAAAGAAACTTTGGAGGTAAAACACTGTGAGTTGAGAGAGTCCTGTGTATAGTATGTAATAACTTGCTTTACCTTACCTTCAGGGTGTATGTTATAACCCACCCAAGGATCATTTCACCCAAAACCCACCTGGTTTTTGATCTACTGGAGCAAATTCTGCCACGTTTCACAGTCTGTACAAAAGGCTTCCACACTTGATGTCTGTATTGTAATCTTGCGTGGACAGGATTGTACTAGCCTCTGCAGTACAAGATTTAGTCTTAACCTCTGCTTCTGTATTCAGCTTGGGGGGCCCAGCATAAGAAGGATATGGGCCTCTTGGATTGAGTCCAGAGGAGGCCATAAGGATGATTAGGTGCCTGGAGCACCTTTCCTATGGGGACAGGCTGAGAGAGCTGGGCTTGTTCAGCCTGGAGAAGAGAAGGCTCTGGAGAGACCTTAGAGCAGCTTCCAGTGCATAAAGGGGTGACAAGAAAGGTGAAGAGAGGCTTTTGACAAGGGCAGGTAGGGACAGAACAAAGGGGAATGGCTTTAAACTGATAGAGGGTGGGTTTAGATTAGATATGAGGAAGAAGTTTTCCCTGTGAGGGTGGTGAGGTCCTGGCACAGGTTGCCCAGAGAAGCTGTGGCTGCCTCATCCCTGGCAGTGTTCAAGGCCAGGTTGGACATGGCTTGAAGCAACCTGGTCTAGTGGAAGGTGTCCCTGCCCATGGCAGGGGATTGGAACTGGATGAGCTTTAAGGTCCCTTCCAACCCAAACCATTCTATGATTTACGTGTGAGATTCATCTGTTTAGCCTGAAATGCGGCCACCTGACAACTGTGCTTGGTAGGTGATGTTGGGAAAAGGGAGAGGGACCCTGGGTTACAATACAGCTGATTCTGGCTTTATATTGAAGGCATATGTAGAAAGAAGCCCTGCTACATTTGCATCCAAACTCTGTAGTATCCCTCTCACACTCTGGTCAGATATGCTCTTCATGCAATATTAAATACAAACCAGGAGCATAAAGAATTAAGTTTTAATGCAAAATTATCATTTGCTTCTCGTCACATACTGAATTAACCCAGTCCACTTCTATTCCTGAGCAGACAGAGTTTTTTGGGGTTTTTTTGATACTGGCAAGCAGGCAACGAGTTGTAGCATTTGCAATTTCTGCTTTCTTTGGGATGGGATGGAATGCCAGTGCCATTTTTTTTATATTCTCCCAGGACATATGTGATTTCTCTAGCTCATCAGAGCACCTGGGGCTTGGTGATAGGCTATAACTGTCATTTCCTATGATGTGTTTGCATCACTGCAGAAACTCACTGGGGAATATGATGCTCTCAAAAAGAGTCATGAGGAAGTGAAAAAAAACCTTGATGCATCAAAAGCCAGGAACAAAGTACTGTGCTGTGAAGTGAAAACCCTGAAGGGACAGATCGTAATCCTGTTGGAGAAAGGAAAACACGACAATGAGCTCATAGATGCCTTACTGGTATGGTCTGACTATTACTATTGGTCCCAGCCCCTGCGTATCAGCCCTCTTTCTATAAGTGATGAAACATGATGTCATTTAATGACACAATGGCACAGACAACCTTAGGGTGTACAGGAGCCTGATGAATCAAGCTGTGGCAGCCAGAGGTTTCCTAGGCAGCTAAAGCACTCCTGTGTTTTGGATCAGATTATGTAAAGGCTTCAAGACAGCATCAGGCATGACACAGTTACAGTAAAGTGTCTTTAAGCTGCAAGTATTGGAAGAAGCGTTTTGCAGAAGGAGGATTGAAATAGGGTTGTCTAGTATGTAGAAGAAAGGCTTCATTCTTGGCCCATGAGGCTGGACAGTATTCTCTGTTCTGCTTTCAGCTTCATTGGTAGGTTTGTTTTGGTTTTTTGTCTTAGAATGCCTGCAATTTTGCACTTTCATTTGTTGTGTTACACAACCCAAACCACACAAGCTAAACCATGAGTACTAATCCATATGCACATTCACTTGCAGTAGCTGGAGATGAGATTTGACCTCTTCAAAACCAAGAGTATTAGCAAAGACTCAAGATGCAGTTATGCTAAAATAAATAGCTGCTGTCATGGTTTTGCAGGATGCTTTTGTCCTGCCATGGTTCTAAATAATCTTCCCCATTTTCAATAGTTAAAAAAAAAAAAAATAGAAAATATACTGCTTTTTAGTAGGGTTAGCTCTGTGTTTCCTGATCTAGCTCCTCACAAGTTTCAAATCACATTTCCTTCCTCCTTTAGGTTTTAGCTAAGACATACTTGTGATTGAGCTGACACTCACCTTTCTGCACACTAGGCAACCACGGGGAGTGTGGGTACTGACCAGCACATTAGGCAGATTACAGAGGAGTCAAATAATAGTTGTCACTTCTGCCAAGTCTTAGTGTCTCACTAAAATTATTACAGAAAGACATGAGTTTACTTGGGAAGGAATGGTTAAACTGTTTTATGCCTTACATCAAAGAAGCACCTTGCTTGCAGTTTGTTGGCCTGACAGAACCAACTGTCTGACAAGTATTAGATTTGTCAGTGTGAGAAAAACTCCAAAAGCCACTGATAAAACAGCCTAGTGTTATAGCTGTCATCTCATACTACCCTTATCTTTTAATGTCACTCACACAATCTGATCATGTTCTAATTTCATGAAAAGTACATTGAAATCCTTACTTATATCCACTTTATGAAAAAATCACCTTCATTGTCAAAGGCCAGCCTTTCTTGCTTTATTTTCTGCTACACTGAGTAGCAAAGCTGCCAGCAAACTGAATCTCCCAGTTGCTTAGGTCTTTTTTACTTTCACTGTCCAGTCGATAAAGTCTTGATATGACCAGTAGGAGCCAGTAGGGATGGAGTGTCCTTACCCAGCCACATGTGTCTGGGCATTGCAAGTAGATGTGCTGTGCAGTCCTTTCAATGGATAAATGCTGATGCAGTGATCTCATGCTTAAAACATAGCAGACTCTTGGAGCACCAAGGAATCTGTTTGGCAGAGCAGAGTCTTGCCCTAGCATTCATAAACAGGTATCTGACTTGGAGGGTGTAAAACACCAAGGGAGTCTTAATAATCGTTCTGTATAAAAGTGATGATCTCACTCATTGTTTTTATTTTACCAGACCCAGCAGAAGCAAATGCAGGAGATCTTAAAGCACCTGAGCCATCAGGATGAGGAGAACAAGGAGTCCAAGCACATGCTAGGGCAGAACTTGAACAGTGAGGTTCAGAAACAAAACTGCCTTATAGAGCAGCTCAGACAGGTGGTGGCTGAACGAGAAGCAATGGTTAAAGAGCTGGAAGAGGAGATTGGGCAACTCACACTTCAGGTAGGCAGAAGAAATTAACTGGTGGAGCATGCTCCGTAATCATTTTAGACCTGCTCTCTCACTTCCTTCTCCCTTGTTATCTGAGTTAACTGCTAGCTTGAGACATTAATAGCTGTCCTACTGACAGTCTGTCCTCTTGGAATGAGACAGGAATTTTCTCTTGTAACACTTACATTTCTTTCCTGTACATAAGTTTTCTTCAAGCTTTTTCTTTAAGCAGCAGAAAACAGAAATATGAACCACATCCACCTGTGGTTCCATGTCAAGAATGTCACACAGCTGACAGCAAGGGTTGGGCTGCAGTGCGAGCTTCTCAGTATTGAGCATCCTTGACTGCTGAAGGAAGAGAGCAAACAAACATAAGTGAGGCTGACATCAGCAGGCTGCCATGGTACCTGCCATGGTACCCATCCACATCCCTTTATGGTGTGATGGGGCCCCTAGTAAATTATTCTCATCTCCCACTGTAAAACACTTCAAAAATTTCCTTCAGAACTCTAAGCTATGGATATGAGTCTGATGAGCCTCAAGCATATGGAAATTTCATTGTACAGATGAAAGAACTGGGGAGGTTAGGCTCTGACAAACTAGTGTGTTAAAAATGTTTTAAACTTTTATGGTTTAGTGTTGCAAACTGACAGAGGCAAAATGGCACTATTGCCAGAGCACAGGCACAGGAGCTGAGAGGAAGTCCACTAACCTTTCAAAGGCTTCTCATGCGATCTTAATATCTTACAGTCAGGTTTTGTTAGGAGTATTTAGGCAGCCAATTCCTGTTGATATAAAACCCTGATAGGGTTATGGTGAGATTGTGGATCTGTCATAAACCTCAGTAATGGGGGCTAGAGCATTGAACCTGAGGTCAAACCTGGGTTAGGGACACAAACCAACTGTGCTGGCAGTTGTAGTGGTGGTGCTGCACTGTGAGTTCTCTAGTTCTCTAGACTCTGTGCACCCTATGATTTCATATGCAACTTGCTTTGTTTCCATCCTGCAATGAATAGAAGCTAAAGGAAACTTTCTGAGGAGGTTATGTAAATCAAAAGTTCTGGCATGCATGTAGCAACAATTATAAACTGCTTATTAGGCATTAAGGCAGCTGTTTTTCTTTGAACTGTGTAATAAATTTTATAACCTGCTCCACCATTAACAGTTGAAATCTGCCTATGAAGGGGACAGTTTGGGAACTGCTGAGCCACCACCTTCTGAGTCCTTAGAAGATCCAGGTTCTACTCTGCTTAAGCCTGTGGCATCAGGCAGCAATCAGGTTGGAAGGACTGGATCTGCTCGGTAAGAAGACCTTAATGTCAATGTTTATGACTGCTGTGAGTTATTCAGAAGCATGGTTTCCCCAAGCAACGGTATGAAACCACAAGTGCTATGTGCCAGCCTGTTTTCAGTACATGGGATTCTAATCACATTACCTCTTGGATTTTCATTCTGGAACAGAGAAAGATCTACAGACTTACAGACATTACTACATTTGGCATGATGGTAGTGCAGCTAATTTTCCTTCTGCAGCTCAGATAATGTTCATGTGGTTAGCTTAAGTGCCTGTGATTCTTCTCTCTTATGAGAAACAGGGTTTCTAATGAGCAGACTTCTGAAAGCAGGGTGGCGAATTAATGCAAAATGCCATTTTAAGTAAGCACTAAATCACTGGCTCATTATTTAAATCAATAAATACACTCGGAATACGATTTACTTGCAGAAATGTTGAAAACGCAACACATTATTTGTTCTTAACAAACACCCTTTTAAAAACCTCACTGAAAACCATGTAAATTACACTAATCTTAATGCAGCAGTATATCTGATTTTTGTTTACACTGATGTGGCTCTGTGTCACTCTGTCTGTATAAAGGGACGATAATACTGAAGCAAGTTCTTTCCTTTTAAAATGCTAAAGAGTTCATAGTCTAATTGATGATGAGAATTTGAGACTGGTCTTCTGAGGAAATTTTTCATCAAGTTAAAGTTGCAGTTGATTTGTTCTATGTAATTTTAACTTGCCTACCATATTACTTTAGACACTGAATGTGGTTTTAGAAATGACAGATGTATCCCTGTCAATCAGCACTAAAGTAGAGCATTACTATGAAATTGAAGAGACGTTCTTCTCACTGTTTTTGAGTTACAGTTAAAACATCCTTTATTTGAAAGTTTCCACACCTCCGTTGGTATACCTTTCTGACTGGCTTTATTCTCCCACTTCTAACTCTGCAGAAATTATGCTCTCAAGGACTAAATCATAGAATCATAGAATGGTTTTGGTTGGAAGGGACATTAAAGCTCATCCATTTCCAACCCTGCTACCACAGGCAGGGACACTTTCCTGAGGTTGCTCAAAGCCCCATCCAACCTGGACTTGAATACTGCCAGGGATGGGGCAGCCACAGCTTCTCTGAGCCAGTGTCTTACCAGTCTCATAGTGAAGAACTTTTTCCTAAGATCTCATCTCAATCTCCCCTCTGTCAGTTTGAGTCTATTCCCCCTTATCCTGTCCCTACCTTGTCAAAAGTCCCTCCCCAACATTTTTGTCAGCCTTTGTAGGCACTGGAAGCTGCTTTAAGGTGTCTCTTCTCCAGGCTGAACAAGCCCAGCTCTCTCAGCCTCTCTGCATATGAGAGGTACTCCAGCACTCTCTTTGTGGCCTCCTGTAGACTTGATTTAGATAAAAAACTATATTTTATCCACTTTTTCACTTCATATATCTGCTGAGATTAAGCAGGAAGGCAAGCAGGAAAATTAGGTTGGGTAATGGCTTTGAAGAAGCCACTAAGTGCAATGCATAAATTATTACTTGTATACGTGGCTACCATAGCTGTGTCATGAAAATAGCTGACATGTAAAGTGGGCAATGAATGAGTCTGGAAATTGCAAGAGCTGTTAATAGTTTGGTCAGCAGGCCTCACTCATTCCATTAATTTTAATATGCTCATGAACTCTGTATTCCATTTTACTTTAGTGAATCATCTTTTCCTATCAGGAAAGATGAAATGAAAAATGCTATAAATAGGAACTAAAGCTCCTTGGAGATGTCAAAGTAAAAATCTACATTTTTAGACTGGGACACTTCTGTCATTACCAACCTTAACTTGATTTTAGGATTAACCACTCCTGACTTGGGAGGCTCTGGAAATCTTTTCCCTACAAGGCAACAAAAAATACGAACATTGCAAAATGACTAGAGTTCTTGGAAGACTGCCTTCTGCAGAGTTTAGGGACTAATACAGCTTTCTTTCTCTCAGCACAGTGTCCAAGATGGGCCATACACTTGTAGAGTCAGCAGCTACTAAGCCTTTCCATCTCAGTAATAGCATCACACCTGGAAGGTATGTATATATTCTTCATAATAAACAAGGGGATGTTTCCTGCCACACTCTACAAGCTGCTGGCCTTATTCTTGTATGCCTTGTTTCTGTAAGAAACATCTTCTTTCACCATCCTTTCTATTGGATACTGCCAAAGACCTATGACACAGGCTCTAGCATCTTCTTGCTATGTTAATTGTTTTAATTGACTGCTAGCTTTATGCTGCATAAATCCCATATTTCCTTTTTCACCTCCAACCACCAATGTCTCTCCTGCTTTTTGCTCTCAATGAGATATTCCTGAATACTACTCCTATGTGGAGAGGTCAGAGAAGTAATGAAGTACATAAAAATGGAATACATGGGAGAACTGCCTCTTCCTTTCATCACATATCAGGCATAAGAACGGCCATTGTACTAATGCTGCCTGAAGCCTTTCAGCAGGAGAAAATCAATAGCATGCCATTTAACAGCTTAGCTAGCACTTTAGAAAATCCACACATGGGCTTCTTTTACTTTGGCAGTAGCAATGGCAGGAGAGTCAGTGATAGTGAATTAATAGGAGGTGGAAGTATGTTTCCAGGGGTAAATGGGAAGGGAAAGCACCCTTGTGAAGGAAAAGACCTTTCTAGTGAAACTCAGGGTAGCTTTATTTTCAAGTATTTCTGTTCCATTTACTGCAGTACGGAGATTGGTGCTGGGGGGAGGTAGCGAGCCCGGCTCCGCATTCTGGCTTAGTTTTCAGACAAGTGTATTTTGATATGTTTTTCAAATCCTGTCTTTGTTTCATTTCTTTCATTTTTGAAATGGGAAACAGGCTCTCTATGCTTCTGCTGCTTTTAGGCTTGCTGGCACTAACAGCCTGGATTTGAAAGTGCTGCAGACACAGATCACAGAGCACAAGGCTCTGTGCCAGGCTGCTGAAGTGGAAAGAAACAGGCTCCTGGAACTGGTCACTGTTCTGCAGAAAAGGTAGTGGCTGATTCTGCCAGTATCCTTTGTGGGATGCTGCAATTAAGGAGTGCTTGAGATGTGTGAGAACCTATAGCATGCAGTACAGTATACCCTGTGCTGCCAGTGCGATCTGTTCCTTAAATAGGGCTTTTAAATTTGTTCTACTCAATTTCCCTGCCTAGTTGATGATTCACTTTTTTAATTATTATTCTTTTAGAACAAAGAGGCAAAAAAACGGAGTCATCTTCAAGCTTGCTGCACCTAGATGAAATTAGAATTTGTGTATTTACGTATGTGTGGTGTTATTTAGGCATCAATATTACTCATCAGTAGTAAATACTGTAATTATAGTTGTAATCTGACTTCTGCTCCAAAAGCTTTTCACATTCTTTTAAGTTGCACTGTATCCTCTTCTAAATGAATTTATTCTGCTTTAACTGAAACGTAACTGTGAATATTTTTTTTTCCCTTTTCTATTATTAAATTCAATTTAAGATGATGTTAAAGACTATGTTTTAAGGGGGCAGGAAAAGTGAAGTCCTTTCTCTTTGGACACCTTTCAGTTACTGTTTTTTGTTTGGTTGGATTTTCCTTCCCAGTTAGAGAATGTGTATTGTTTCATTCCCAAATCTGTATTCCAGCTTGTAGGAAGATACACTTTTATCTGTGTGCTTTTGAATACAATAGGCACTATTTGCTTACTTTCTTTATTTTACAGTAGCTATAATTTCTCACTTGTCTAGCTTTTGTCCTGTACAATTAATCACAGTCAGAAAAATGCATCTTTTTTATAACTGTGATAAAGGTGCTTTTAAGAGCTAAATCCTGGAAATACACACTGGGAGATTCTTACTTTTCTTTGTAAGCCCAGTGCTTTTAATACAGCTATGCAATTAGATAAGGACGGAGGTGTGAGTGATAGCTAAAATGAGGCCATCACAAATATGGGATAATGAAGAACATGGAGCCAATGGAATGCACAGTTGCTTGTAAAATGTACCATAGACTGATGATTCAGCAGCTCCACAGTTATTACACATATATCAAGAGCTCCTGCAGGTAAAGTAAATTTTGTGAGATTGTGTGCAATAACTCTCGGAAAACCTCAGGATAATATAGCATCCAGTCGTATTTCAACATGAGTATATGTAAAAAAAAAACAGGCATCCTTCCACTTTGCTGTTGGAGCATGGGTCATCAAAGCTCAAGTAACATATAATGTTTAAGTCAAGAGAAGAGTGCTGGGAATGGTTACGAGAGTGGGATTTTTGTACAGCAGCTGCCAGGATTTAGGACTGTGTTCCACAATCCCTTACTGTGGAGCAAAATATACTCTCAGAAGATACTCTGTGATAAACGGTTTGTAGGATTGGGTCCTGCTGGGGAAAGAGCGAGAGCTAGAGGAACATTTTAATTTAAGTTATTAATATATGGCAAAAGCTTTCATTAAAAAAATTACTGGTCTTGTCATTTCTCCTCCACTGTTTGTCTACTGTGGATGCTAGGGGAACACCTGGTCAAATGAAACTGAGTGAATTCAGAACCACTGAGAGAAATATAATTTCTCATAGCATGTCACCAGCCTGGGAATTCACTGCCACAGGAGGTCAGAGTCTTGCCTGTAGCTAGATTTTTAAGACAGTGATATAATTTTATTATCGTTGTAATAGTTTTTTAGTTATGCCAGCTAGGAGGAAAATAAGACTAATCAGGTCTCCTGATTCAGAGAGTAATCAGCTATCACCTATGGGGTCAAGAAGGAAATTCTTTATTCTGCACTATACAACACAGTGAGTGAATTCAGGTTTCTCTCTAGCTTTAAACTCCTCTAAATCGTTTGGTGTCAGGCAGTGCCCCACATGAGATGCATCACTGACTCCATCTGTGGGCACGCATCAAATTTTTGTAGTTAATTTTCTAAGATACTGTGAAGGGTGAATAGATTCAATTTGCTGTTCTGCATTGCATTATGGAATGAACCATCAGTTTCTTTTCCAGTCACTTCTTTCCAGGATAGTATCTAACGGCCAAGTTTATTAAAAGCAACATCAAGTGTCTTTTCTTACTTGCAGATAACTGACGCAAAACAGCTAACTGACACTGGTTTTATAAACTTTTTTCCTTCCAAATTTTCTCAGTGTCTTTTTAAAAATGCAGTTTATTATTCTTGTAATAAAAGATCTTTCCTCTGCAATCTGCAGCTTGCCTGCTCATCAGAGTCGTAAAATCACACGAGTAGCCAGTGTTAAGGGATTTAGGCAACCTCCATTAACAAACCCATTATTTCCAACTGTACTCATTAGTTAATTCTGTTTTGCAAATTTGGAGGATGTCATCTGGAACAATTTTTTGGGATTTCTGCCTTTGGATGCATGAAAAATTCTCTTTTCCCCTCTGTTGGGAGCTGTGCAGCATGAAGCAGGATTCAGTATCAAGACTGACTGATCCTTAATAGTCATGACATAAATAAACTGAACTACCCTTTTTTTTTTGCCTGTCAGAGTGGAGGAAAGCAGCAATAAAATCTTGGCAGCTGAGAAGAGTCTTCAGGAAGAGCGGCAGCGATGTGTCATCTTGGAACAGCAGCTTGAAAAGCTGCAAATGGATGCAGGAAGTGACACAAGTGAACAGAAGTCTCCCATGAGGAGCAAAACAGGTAAAGTGGAGCATTTTTCCCTCATCCTACCTTCACGGTTAATAGCAACAACGTTTGGACATTCATCTGTCAAACTTACACAAGGTTGGAAAATCCTGACCCCCACTTAATTCAAGAGGATTTTGCCACAGATTCAAGTGGGATCAGGATTTTTGCAATACGTTGTCTTCATGGAATGATAGCCTACAGAAAAATACTTGACACTGTTTCATGCTGCAACCATGCCCACTGCTGTGTTCCCTTTACACTTCTGCCTGAGAGATTCATCTGAAGGTTAAGAGCAGAATTAAAGGACGCATCCCAATTTAAGGCCTGTCAGTGTCTATGAAAAACTATTGCTGGTGATGAAGTAATTAGATCTGGTGTAATTTATTATCCCATGAACGTGATAATCTCCTGCTATAAATATGAATGCCTCACTAGCATAGTTAAAGGAGGGGAATTTGTGGTGGATGTTAAATTTCTATTTCCCCGATCAGATCCTTTTATTGCTTAAGGACTCTGATTCTATAAAGTGTCTAAACCAATCAAATGGCACATATTCTTAAGGAAACTTTTCTAGTCGTTTCCCCTTTTATGTGTATTTTCATAAAGTAAAAAGACTTTAAATGCCATTAGATGAACAGTGGGGACAGGAATTTCAGTTTGGCAGATACTGGGGTGGTGTCAGGTTGAGTTAGGGTGACTAAAGAGATCACAAGCCTCATCAAAGACCCTGTACAAGGTCTTGGGCCATAGGGGGACTGCCCTGCAGCTCAGCAGATGGATGGTGTGGCTTTCCATCATTACTCTGTCCAGTGTGTACTAAGCTACCTCATCAGCTTCCTAGAGCTGCTCTGTACTGAGAGTGCTAACCTGTATGAGCAGTCACCTCCTTTTCCACCCACACTGGGGTCTTGTTTCTCCTTAGGCATGCGTCAGACTGAGGTAACAAACACTGTTGTAACTGCATTGCATCAAACCTACCGCTCTTGTAAAATATGGATCTGTTCCTTGGAGTAGAACTGTTGTGTCCTTAGCAAGGGCTTCAGCCAACATTGACTCATCCCCATGTGTTTTTCTGTGGGCACTGATTTTTAGAGCTGTCTTACATATATTAACTGAGAGCCTGACAGGAGAAAATGTAGTGCAGAGAAACTTAGATCCTAATAGAAACCTAGAGTTTAGAAACAAAGTGCTATAGCCTTTAGCCTTTAGAATATACAACATTCATCTTGATAAGAGAGCAGTGCTGACACTCACAGAAGTGGTATCATGGGGTGCCCTTTCTGATTCCCAGAAGGGTTTGGAGGTGAGAGGCTTTGGAGCCCTCATAGGGTTCTGCAGAAGAAATCAGGGGGTCTGTAGGGACAGGTAGTATCCAGATGAGAGCTGTGGGAATACGGTTCTCAATGGTACACTTTTTACTGACTCCCATACTTAAACAGTTTGGGAGCATTTTGGTGCTGTTTTCTACAGGAGAATTTAGCTGAATTTTTGAGTGTTCAGACTTTGATACAACCTGGCAGTGTAAAGTGTTGATGTGTTGTTCTGTTATCACACATGTGCTCCACCTACATTTGCCTTGCAACCTCAAAGAGATACAGCAATAAACTCTCCAGGTCGTGAGCTATTTTGGGCAAGTTGTGCTCTAGTAGTGCTTTGGTAACTCATCCTCTGTGTAGATTGGCATTTAATAGCTGGAGGAAACCAGCTATTCTTACCAGTGTGACAGGTTCCTTCTTACTAAATATTTAGTTTGTTAGTCTTGTCTGCTTAAGGACCGAAAGCTAATGTAGAAAAGGAGTGGCAGTAAGACCAATACAAAGAAATCCTCTTTAAGTCCATGATGGGTAGGTAACAATTTACTTCACCACCCATCTTTTGAAGAGAGCTCAGCCCCTTGCAGTGTGCCAAAATTCTGGAGTTTGTACAAGAAATGAGTATGCAAGCCCATAATACACCTCTTCAGCAGAGCATGAAGATTATCTAAATGCTTTCATGCCAGATAGTTGTGGAAATATGAAGGAATGAAAAGAATGAATATAAAATAGAGACTAGAGAACCCACTAATTGCCATAATATTTTCTTTTCTTTCTGAAAGGAGAGAGCTGATCTAGTTGCTAGCCTAATGTTTCTAGTCTCTTCAATTCAAGGGAAGTTGATAATGGTGCTGAGTCACTAGACACAACCAGTTGTGTTTTAAAACTACTTGTGCTTTTCATTTTTCTGGTTTGTTTGGTTTGGTTTTTTTTTCCCCTGTTTTATCCAAATTTCAAATTAGCAAAAAAATAACCCCAGATGAGAAAAAGAAAGTAACAACAGGTTTTCCTCAGTCCTGTAAAACACAGCCTCAAGATTGAAACCATTTCTTGGTTATACAACATAGCCTGTTTCTTCTCTCATGTTTTGTCAGAGTTCAATACTCTCTGACCAGGTATTTTAGATACTCTACATGAGAAGGATTTAGTGTTTTAATACCATTTACTCAACTGATTCAGCCATCTTTCTGCAGCAGAGACCACCCTCCAGTTACCTTGGTGTTGGGATAAGTTCATCCTGTATGATAGCTGTGGTCACTTCCTACCTCACTTTCTTAGCTTCTTGAGCACATTATCCTCACCTGTCTTCTCTGAGCCTTATTCCATCATAGGGGCTTGCTGGTTGGTCACACTTTTCTGCTTCTCCAGTCCCAGTGGTAAATTTGAATTATATTTCTCTATAACTGTGGAAAAAGTTTTTGTGTCCTTTTGAAACAACAGGAGCAATGTTGCATGTTTTGGGTAGGCCTTTAATGAAGAAAGCATTCCTGATTCAGAACCTTAGTTTGAGGTTTACTTGACTTAAGTGCTTTACTGCATTGAACCTATGTTGTGTTTATGCTGAGGATCAAAGTGCTTTACAAAAGCTGCTTCAGTGTGTGCCACACGTAAACTTTATCACAGGCATCCAGGAAGCAATGGTTGCAATAATCTTAAATGAAACACAGTGACAAGATAAACATCAAAATAATTCTTTTCAGCTGTTTCTATCACCTCTTGTTTTGTCCATTTAAATACTCTGTTTTAATTCTTCTCTGAATAGGTAGGCTCACAAATTACTGCATTTAACCCTAAAATGCACTCATCATGTTTTAATTTCACTGAAAGGAGATTAAAATAAACAGCTGTTATATACATTTACAGTACTTTCATGGATATACACAGAACTTAACAGATTCCTTCATATTTATTGACTGTTTCCTGAGATTTACTCAGCGTGCTACCAAGTGAAAATGGTTGTTTGTTTTACTGAAACTCTATTTTGTGATTAAATTTACAGGCCAGACTGTGAGTCACTCAAGGCTCACCTTGGATGTGAGTGATAGCAAGGAGTTCTCTGCAGCTCAGCTTTCCAAGTTGCCTATAGAATTGCAGGTAGAGGAACTGAGCAGAAGGTATGGTTTCCCCTTCTCCATGCTATGTTACTCACAATAGCTAAAATTTATTGTTGTCCTTTTAACAGTGATATTACCTACACCTGCTGCTTGGAAGGTAAAACCTAGCAAAATCTGTAGAAACCACAGATCATCTGATTTTAGCTTCTCTATGTCATTCTTACACAAATTAACTAATAATTATACAGATACCCAGAAATGTTAAGCTAATACAAATATTAAGCAACACAAAACATGTGCAAGGAAGACACATTTTTTTTCTTTTTCCTTCCTTATGCAATGATTGCAAACTTATTAGTGAAAATAGAATTATAATCTTTAACAAAGCAGATCTGAAAAGTATATTGGTCATCTGATACTTGTTTCTATCTCAAAGGGAGAAGGAGCAAGTAACAAGTCTGTTCTTTTTCATACCTCTCATAAAATTGCCAGCTAGCATGTGTTTCAATGTTTTCTTCCCCAGAGCTGAAGCACTGTTCTAATTTGCTTTAAAGCTCCACAGAGCATATAAAAGTTTTCCTTTTGTTTCCTCATAGGCTTGTGATGCAGCTGAATGAGAACAAATCTCTGAAGGCCGCTTTGGAGACTGCCCTGAGAAAGAAAGAGGAAGACTTTAAACTGTATCAAGACACAATGGGCCAAGTGAAGGATATCTTTTTACAGGCCATTCAGCAGCAGAAATAGGAGAAGAGTTGAGCGAGATATTCAAGAGTCATTTGGACTGCAAAGCAGGGAGAGAGCTCAGGCATCGTGCCCATGAGATGAAAAGCAGTGGCAGTCTAATTTTGCAGCCTCAGATCATGTAATTTCTTTAGCATTTGCAGAAGAGGATGAGAAGTGGAGATAAAATACAAAAAGTGAAGGTTTTGCATGTCAGCAGATTCTTTAAGAGTTATCTAATCAGCAACTGGCTCTCAAACTGCACATTCCATAGGTTGATGCAGTTTAGGAAACTGCAAGTCTGCTTTAAGAGTTATCTAACCAGCAACTGGCTCTCAAACTGCACATTCCATAGGTTGATGCAGTTTAGGAAACTGCAAGTCTGCAGTGTGATTTTAGACAAAACCTCCTTAGTTTCAACAGACTTTTCATCAAAAGGGCTCAATATTCTGTTCACTGCTGCCTTTATCAGCTCTTGAAGGAATCTGCTCTATAAAAGTTGTGCCAGCCCCCTTCCAAATTTGTGCCAGGATACCTATCTCAGGCTTTCTGTAGCACGTAAGTGCTGAGGGAGAGATTTAGCCTGTCCTATGAATATCTGCAAGTGAATTTTGTGTGGGCCTCACTTACCATTCCAACCTGTTTCTTTGTTTGAACATATTGGCAGCAGAGTTTTCTGAAACTCAGTGGAGTTTCCACTGAAAAGGTAAACTGTGCAGGTTACCCCTGCAGTCAGTCAGACCTACCTTGAATTAGTTTATACCAATTGAAATTTGCTATACAGGTTAAGAATTTCCTATTCCTGTGTCTCTGCATTCACCTGTTACACAGGTCTTCTCATTAGAAAGAAATGCTAACAAAACTCAGGCAGGTCCTCACTGCAGTAGTGGTGGGACTTTTGGAGATGCTGAAAACCCTTTTGTCTCTGTCTTTTGTCTTTTGCAGCATGGTGAGAACACCAAGTGCAAGCTAATAAGGCATTAACATGCAGCCTGCCAGCAGACAGCTAGCCTTGGGGATTACAAGCAAATGGAGAGCTAGCCATTTTTTTATAGTGCTGCTTTGTTTCTTGGTGGAAAGTCTCGAAAGCTCTTCTTTTTCTGCTTTGCTTTGTCAGCCTTTTTTTGTGAGTATGAATTTGGTTAGATTTTAATCCCAGCCACCATTAGCACTAAGTGGATTTGTGGCCAGGCAAACCACAGCTCCCTTCCCCAGCACGGGGCTTGCGTCCTGACTCTGCTTGCATTGAGATGAGGCATGTGAAAAAGAGCAGAGCAGGAGTTAGTCCAGATGTGCCGAGGGTGGTGTCATCCCTGTGTCTTCTTTTCCTGGATATGTTCAGAGATGTCTCTCTTCAAACAGTTTGCAGAATCCCTGATGGAGGAGCTCAGGGAGCTGAGGATAAGTTCAGCACCCAAGAGTTAGCCCTCCCTGTATTTAAAAGCCCTGCTCTGCTGCCCCAGAACTGGCCACAAAAAGTGGGACCAGAAATGTTCATTGCCATATTCATCCTGCTCACCTTGCTGGTAGCATCAGAAAAAAGCATCTTGCAACCTACAGTCCTCTCAACTGAAGGAATTATAAATCCTGGGGTGAGGGACAGACACAGCCTTGTCCAAGTGAGCTGTGGTTTGTTTCTGTTCAGCTCCATCCTGATGATTATGAGGTGAGGGGTAGAGAGAGCAGACCTAACAGAAGCAATCAGCCCACCTCTGGTAGATAAGGACATGCAGTAGCAGATCCCTTTGAAAAGCTGCCTGAGCTGTGGCAGAGGTGTGGAGATTTTGCCATGCAGTGGCTGCTAAATTCAGGCTGGTAGCTTGCAGCTAGAGATTCTGATTTCACTTACATAGAAGTGCGAATCAATAAGTGTACAGAAGAGGCAATCTGCTATCCCTTCTAATACATGGTCACCGTTTGTCTCCTGTCTCGTGATGAAGCAGTGAAGCTCATACCATTTTCCAGCAGGATGGCTATGAATCAACCCATGAAACAGAGATAGGGGAATGGGAGTGTTATATGTTACAGAACACATATGGCAGAACACATATGGTGCAAACCTCTTCTCAAATGCTGCAACACTCATTTCTTTAAACATATGTTTGTTTGGGGGGGCACAGAAGCATTTTTTCTTTTTCCACACACATACACACACTGCATCTCTGGACACGTAGACAAAGAAGACGCTAAGATACTATAGAAGAAGTTATTTAGAGATCCTATACCTGTAGGTAACTGTTTCCTCATGGAAATGTGCAATCTGTTGCGCATCTCAGAGTCAGGAAGGGTTTTCTGCACACAGGCCAAATTGTCCAGGTCTTCTCACTTTTCACCTTAGTTTTGAAATAAATTCCCTCTGCATTTCCACAGTGACCTGCCTTTGAATTAATCCCCATGCTGATTCTTGCAGCAGCTGCTTCCCAGATTTCCAAGGTATGAGACTGATTTTCTTGCAGTGCATATCACTTTGTTGCTGAATGTAGGAAATCCTGTCAGACTCTGGAAGCAGCAGCCCCAGGTACCCCAACCAGCCATTCAGAGAACAAACCTAATGACAATATTCTTCTCACTGCATACAAAAACCCATACCACTGGTACTTAGCCATAGGATCTCTCCAGCACGCTTGATATGCTTTTTGAACTTCAATATTTCTCTTAGGGATGCAGCTGGGCTTGATCTGAAGCCTCCACAACTCCCTGCTTTCCTTGGAAGTTTGATAGCTTCATGGATAATTACCAGCCCATTAAAATCCTGTGCTTTGATTCCTATTTGAATTTCTCTGGCTGAAGTTTGCAGCCAGTCATTGTTACACCTTTCTTTGCTAGATAAAAGCAGTGTGAATATGCAGCATTTCCTTGCTGGGACAGCCTTCATCCTGTGCAAAGTCATGTCACAGGCTGCTTTTTGATAAGCTCAGGGTTTTTTCAGTCTCTCATTGTAGCTAATGGTGGTGACAGGCTGGTGGTGATAACGCTCAGCACCGCTGGCACAGACTGGTGGATACAGTTAAGCTGTGAAGAACAACATGAGGTTAATTTTGCTGCAAGTATTTGAGGCTATGGACACTCCTTTTTAAGATTTGCCCAGATTTTAGCTAATGAATGATAAGAATACGAGACCTCCAAACACTTGGGCCAAGCCCAAGGTTGTCTCCCAGCCTGGAGAGGGGCAGAGCACTTCCACAAAGCAGTCATAAAGTGCCTTACGGATGCATCTGATTTTAGAGGTACCAGCTGAACCTCTGGGAATAAACAGTATTTGATGAATTGTCATCGTTTTACTTTCAGCCTGTTTCAAGGCACCTACCTGCCAAGAGCAGGCAGTGTGAGAATGTGGCTTTCCAAACTGGTCATAACATGCATTCAGTTGCATTAGCATGGTTAAATACAGATAATATCGATGCAAGTGAGCTCTCCCTAACGTGGTGTCTGCTTGGCCCAGCGGTGGAGGATCAGCCAGCAGGTTGAAGCCCCACTATTAACAGCTCCTGTTTAGAGACATAGATGAGGGCTTTGGGTGGCTCATGCCCTTCCCAGTGCTCCAAAGGAAGAAGACAGATTTCAGTTCTTCGCATGGGTGAAATGGGAAAGAAGTTGGCGGCAAAGGGGAACTGAGTTGGAAATTGCTTTGCCAACCTCTCCATAAGCCACAGCCAGCAGCTGCTACTGCCCTGCAAGGCACAGGGCCCTCTCCCTGTGCATGACAAAAGGAATGAGGTTCAGCTTTAAATGGAAAAATACTCCAGCAGGGCCCCCATGCTCTAAATTAAGCCATGGCTGAGCCAAGAGGGGTATTGGGTTTCTCCCCTCATCCTCTCCCTCTGAGCCCAGCTCAAGAGCTGACTGCTCCCATGGGACAGAGCGGCCTCACTCAACAAATGCCACCTCAATCCCATGCGTCTCTGCTTACAGCTCTGAAACCCATCTGCATGCAGGGGGTGAGATCCTAGGCTTTAGAGCAGCTTGTTTGTCAGCAGGGATGGTTATCTGCAGGGTGCAGATAACAGATAAGGTCATTCCACTGCCTGGCTGACCTAATTGGGGCATTTTTTTCAGGAATGGGAGGGGATTGTGAGGAGAGGGGCTGAAGGCTTTGACCTGATGCTGGGTTTCCCTGACAGGTGGTGGGACCCTTATTCAGAGTCCTTATCCAGGGCAGCAGGAGGTCCTGGGACCTTTGATGGGGTTGGTATGTCATGGGGGATGCCATACTCGGGGAGCTGAGAAGGGTCCTGGGGATGACCTTGATGGATCAATGTATGGATAGATGGATGGAGCACACATCCCTTTCTCGTGAGCCATCCTGCTAGCATGGAGGAGTTTGCTGAAGTCCTTGTGGGGTTGGCACAGGGAATTTGGTAGGGCAACCTAAGGCAGTATGGAAAAAAACAACAACTGTGGCTTATTATAACCCTTTTTCCTTCTGTTTCACCCCAGAGAGTGCAGGGAGACAGCAGCACAAGACAGGAACCGAGAGGAGCCTCCTTTGGTGTCCTCACCAAACATTTCTAGTCCCTTCGCCATGGGACAGAGCCGAGCACCTTCTGTTGAACCCCACCACCTTCCACTTGCTGGTTAGCACACTACAGCAAGGTCTGGCCTCAGCTCATGTGCCACGGCTTCCAACAAGCATTAGAAAAAAAGCTGTAATTAAAAGCAGCTCAAAGCCATAAACAGTCCCTTTTCATAAAGCACCGGGGCAATAAAACAGAGGTACCCTCCGTACTGAGGCAGGCATGCTGGTCACATTAAAAATAAATCTTTTTATATTAGAAATCAAGAGTGAGGATTTTTTTTTCACCCCATTTTTTCCATAATATCGATAAATTAAAGCTGAATAATTTTTATCACCAGAGTTCCCAGAGCCTCATGAAAAACTGATGCCCAGCCCTCCGCTGGTGTTGTTCTTTCAATCCAGCAAGATCACAAATCACTCAGGATTTTAAAAGAAAGCAAATAAAGTTGTATCATCATCCTGAAACTTGAGATGCTGATGCTCAGGTTGAGCAGCACGATGGGCCTGGAACCTGCTCCCTGGAGTCTCCCAGAATCCCAAAAGCGAGATCCCTGTCTCCTCCAGCTTTCAACACAGTGAAGCTTCCAACACTGGTTGGGATCCTGGGGCATGATCTGTTGGTTTTCCCATGCCCCTTTGCTTGTTGCCTTCCCATACCACCCTGCCACCAAGCAAGCCCATGTCCATCTGCACCCGTTGGTGGGAGCAGAGCATTAGCTTTCCCTCCTGCAGAGGCTTTTTGATGTATGGCCATGACTGGCAGTAAACCCCCTGCTCTCCACAGGCACACAGAGCGTGATGAATTGTGTTGCTGCACTTATCTGCACTGATCGCTTAATTACTTTGCCTGTAAGCACCCACTCAATTATGCCAAGGTCTAAAGAGATGAAGTTCCAAGAGCTTCTGCAGCAGGACCAAGGCTCGGGGGCATCCGAGGGGCAGGCGGCCAAATCCTGCCCAGCTGCTGCAATTTAAAATGGCTCATTGAGTGCTGAAAGTATTGGCCATTTAGTGCCAAGGGTCTCTCTATTCACATCAAGTTAAAAATGCTGCCAAAAAGCCTTTTTATTCATGGCCAGTGCCATCCTGGGTGCCTACCTTGGGGATCCTCCCTACAGAGCCCAGAACATGACTTCTTTTACCCCAAAGCAGACAAACCCACAGAAGTATTTATAAAAGCCAGGGATGTTATTTCTCTTCTTTGACCCTGCAGGCAGCCCAGAAGATGCTCCAGGGTGACAGCTCTCCCCAGATCTCCCAGGGCTTTGGTAGAAATTGCTTCCCACAGGACACAGGGATGGGACTGATGCTGAACTGATTTTAATAACTTGGCTGACCTGTATTTGGCCATCCTGAAATAACAGAGGCCACAACCCAATGCAGCCCCTTCCTATCTCGTTTTGTTTTTAGATGCAAAAGCTGAGAAGCCACAAAGACACTCTGAGGGATGGAGCATCTCTGGTATGGAGACAGACTGAGAGCACTGGAGAAGAGAAGGCTCCAAGGAAAACTTAGAGCAGCTTCCAGAGCCTAAAGGGGCTGACAAGAAAGCTGGAGAGGGGCTTTTGACAAGGGCAGCTAGGGACAGGATAAGGGGGAATGGATTTAAACTGACAGAAGGTGGTTTAGATTAGACGTTAGAAAGAAGTTCCCTGTGAGGGTGGTGAGGCCCTGGCACAGGTTGCCCAGAGAAGCTGTGGCAGCCCCATCCCTGGCAGTGTTCAAGGGGCTTGGAACAACCTGGTCTAGTGAAAGATGTCCCTGCCTGTGGCACAGGGGTTGGTACTGGATGAGCTTTAAGGTCTCTTCTAATCCAAACCATTTTGTGATTCCAGGGGGCCCCTAAAGTTGCTTTATAGAGGTGCGACAACCTCTGAGCCCCGTGCTGATCCAAACCCCACTTGAACCAGGGCGGAACTGCACCTTTTGGCTCCTTGCCTCAGTTTCCCCGTTGCCATGCAATGATATTTGCCTCCCCTCTAATCCAAGGCAATGGAGGCTTCCTCCTCCCTTGCAGGGCTCAAAGCAGGGCACCAAACTCCCCCCCCCCGGGAGGAGGACTGCTCCCTGCAGGGTATCTCCCGCACGCTGGGGCTCCCCTGGCCAGCCCCGGGCCGTGCTCCCTGGCCTGGGTGCGCTTTGGCAGGCAGGACGGTTCCTCTCGGGCAGCTGCGGTGACAGACAGCTCCTGAACCAGCCCCCCTCTGCAGTGCTGCTCTAAAATAAAAATACCTCCAGCCTGCTCCGCTCCACTCCCCGCCAAACTTCCTCCGGGGGCAAGGTGGGGGACGGCAGCCCCAAAATACACCCGGGCAGACACCCCCCAGCCAGACCAGAGAGATGCTGTAGGGCAAGCCAGCAGCCCCCCAAAACCCTCCTTTGCCCCCCCTTTCTTTTCTCCCCTCCCGTAGCCCCCCGTCGCGGTGCCGGACGCTGGATCCCTGCACCCTCTGCAGCCTCCCCCTGCGGCCCCGGGGCTCAAGGTCAGTAGCGGGAAGCGATGCGGGGCTGAGAGGAGTGGGGGGGGGGATGCCGGGGTGCTGACACGCTGCTCCCGCAGCTCCGGGGATTTTAATCACCTCTGCCTAGCGCCCACAGCCCGGCCGGGGTCCCGGGGCGGCGGAGGGGAGCGGAGAGATAAGGATGCTGCAGCCCCGCCGCAGCTCGGAGCTGGGTGGGAGGGCTGCCCTAGGCACCCCCGTGCACCTGACTCGGCAGCCCGGGAGCCACTGGGAGTTAAAACTGTCCGAGGGTGTCGTGCCCCCCTCCCCACCGCCACCCCTCCCCCCGGCACCCCTGATCCACCGCAGGGTCCTCAGCAGCAGCCGGGGGCCGATAACTGCCCCCCGCCCGGCTCAGTTTCGGGGTGGCCTTGCCCCTCTCTCCATCCCCAAAAATCCAACTTTGGAAAGCTTGGGAATGAATTAAAAAAGCTTTTTAAAGCCAACTCTGCGGTTGCCCCCGTGCCGCAGGGGACCGCGGCGCAGCGGCACCAGGACAGCCCCCGCCTCACCAGGACTAGCGGTGCCTCCAGCCCTGGGGAGGATGGGGTTACCCCGCATCGCTGCTCAAAAGCTCCAAAGCTCTTAAAAACTTGACCGAAAGAAAATAAATGTAATAATAATAATTAACAAAAAATATCGCTTAAATAAGCACCCTCAGCACAAGCTCCCCGAGGCAGATGCCAAAGCAGAAGGTGACCGGGTCGCCTTTACTGCTGCCTATAAGCAGAATTCCGCCCCCTTCTCCCCCCAAAGCGCACCGAGCCGCAGCGAAGTGTGGGGGAGATGTCACGGATGGGGGACAGTGCCCCAGGCAGCGTATTCCGCAACAGTCGGGGCGCTGCGGAGCTCGGGTCGGGCTGAGAAGCACGTTAATTACTCGAGGTTAATTAGCGTCGGGAGGAGTAATTAGCCCGGGCTAATTGCGGGGATGGGTACCGCAGAGCGATTGGTGGGGGTCTGAGATTGGTGGTTGGGAGCAGTTTGGGCCCGGGAGTATCCTGAAGCCCCCAAGAGCCTGGGGCTGGGCAGAACCCCAGCTAAAAGGTGAGCAGCAGCCCAGTGTAAAGGAACAGGGGCATCTCATCATGTTCTTCCCAGCTGGAGTGTTCTTGTGCCCTGCTCTTCTCTAAAGGTGCAGTTAGGAATTAAGGGGGGGCACCAGAAACATACTGGAGGACCCCCATCCTGGGTGGGTGGCATCCTGAAGCATCTTTGAACACTGGGATGGATGCGCTTTGCTGGGAGGAGCCTTTTATCAGGCACACCTAGCTGAGTTGTCCCCACATCCTGGCTCCTGGGTGGGTTTTGCAGCAGCGCTCAGCAGCAACCGCTATCCCTGCACCGAGCATTCAGCCCCAGGTACTACCATCTTCCTTCAGCTACCATGCTTCAAGAAGACCCCAAACCAGGGCTGCTAAGGACCAGCAGCAGTTCTTGGTGTTTGAGGACTGGGAGGGCAGGTGGAGTTCTCATTCCTGGTTTTCTCACCTTTTCCAGGTCTGGATCCCCTGCATCAGCTGGGGCAGTAACCTGCTGCCATGGGGGTTAAAGCGATGCTTCCCAACTATGAACTGGGCTTTTATGCTCTCACCGTGACATGTGCTGTGGTGTACAGTAGTAGTGAGATCTTCCAAGCATCCAGAGGTAATGGCTCCCCATCGCATCCCCCCTGAGGGGGCCCTGGGATGAGGACAGGTGTACAGTGGCTGTTTTTACAGCTATTAATACCAGCAGCAGATCCCTGGCTTTAGTCTGGGCACAGAACAGCTTGGGAATCCTTTGCAAGGTTCAGAAAGGTTTTTTGCCTTTTTGCCTGCTTTCTCCCTTGTCCCCATTTCCATGGCTCAGGGCTAGAGGCTGTGGCATTTCACAGCTCTTCAGCCAGTGCCCAGAGCAGGCAGTCACCCTGCCTCTACGAGTCTGATTCACAAGTCTTTTGTGTGGAAGCCCGAAAACACTTGAAGATTTCATGGATTAGATGGGGGTCCCTGGGATCCGCACTGCAAAAAGGCTTTTCTGGGAAGTCTTGCAGAAACAGTTGAGTAGCCCAAATCCTGTGGTTAGTCACTCCATGAGTTAGGCACTTTCAGGATGCGGTGTTTGAGCCCTGATGGCTCATCATCATGGTGAGGAAGGCTCCTTGCCTTGCTGAAACCCAGGCCCCTCTTCCCAGAGCTGTTTCCCTCCCCATAACTCTGATTCTCTTGCAGACAGCATGAACAGAAAGGCCTTTCGGGATGGCATAAAGCCAGGCTGGCACTACTTCGGCAGGAAGATGGTAAGCAGAAGATGGACTCAGTCTTTGGTAGCTACAGGTGACGCAGTCAGTGCTGAGCACTGCAGAAGCAGAGCTGGTTGTTCTGGTGCTGACATACTTTGTCAGGAAAATATCAGCCCTGCAGCACCTGTGTCCACCAAGATGGGGCACTTCACATCTCCTGGGGGTTTATGACCAAGCTAAAGTGCTTGGGAGTCCTTGGGTGGAAAATGGGAATGACAGGCTTTGAAAGCTGTGTGGTTTCCCCTCGAGCTGCATGTTGGGGCAGGGATGCAAGGGCTGGAGACAGTAAGGCACTGGTCCTGCTCCCACAGGATGTGGCTGATTTCGAGTGGGTGATGTGGTTCACGTCATTCAGGAACGTCATCATCTTCGCCCTCTCAGGACACGTCCTCTTTGGCAAGATCTGCTCCATGACGGTGCCACAGGTGAGCCAGGGATGTGGTGTGATGGATTTGAAAGCACCAGGGTGACCTGAAAACTGTGGAGAGGGTTCAGGGGATGTTCTGTGATGTTCTAGGATAGGGAGAGCAGAGTTGGGGCTGTCACCAAACTGACCATGGGTTAGGACTGCTCTTCTTGAGACACACACACACACACACACAGAGTCCTGTGTCCGGTTCTGAGCCCCTAGCATAAGAAGGGTATGGAGTTGTTGGAGTGAGCCCAGAGGAGGCCACAAAGATGCTCCAGGGGCTGAAGCACCTCTGCAATGGAGACAGGCTGAAAGAGCTGGGCTTGTTCAGCCTGGAGAAGAGAAGGCTTTAGGGACACCTTAGAGCAGCTTCCAGTGCCTAAAGGGGCTGACAAGAAAGCTGGAGAGGGGCTTTTGACAAGGGCAGGTAGGGACAGGACAAGGGCGAATGGCTTTAAACTGACAGAGGGGAGATTGAGATGGGATGTGAGGCAGAAGTTCTTCCCTGTGAGGGTGGTGAGGCCCTGGCACTGGTTGCCCAGAGAAGCTGTGGCTGCCCCATCCCTGGCAGTGTTCAAGGCCAGGCTGGACAGAGCTTTGAGCAACCCGGTCTGGTGGAAGGTGTCCCTGCCTGTGGCAGGAGGTTGGAACTGGGTGAGCTTTAAAGGCCCTTCCAACCCAAACCATCCTGTGATTTTTCTTGCAGCACCGGGCTGTAGTGTACATGCTGTACGGGTTCTTGGCAGTGCTGAGCAGCATGGGGCCTGTCTACCTGATGATCATCCTCTCCCACTGCCTTGTCCTGTACTCCGTTGCACTGGCCAAGCAGAAGTGGCTCTGCTTCATGGCTGGGCTTTGCTGTCTTGCCTCCTTCAAGATGGAGCCATTTAGCTCGTGGCAGGTAGGTGCTGTCTTGGGCCATCTGTTTGCCTCATGTCCAGCCCACTTGTGTCTGTCTCATTGGGTTTATTTCCAAGGCGGGCTCCTGGGGCACCTGCAAACACGGCCACATCAGAGCTTCACCCGAGTCCTTGCTGTTCAGTCAGCAGCTTGTCAATCAGGCAAGATGTGCTCCTGCTCTGTGCTTCAGCTTCCCCATCTGTAACACAGTGCTGGGATGGGTCCATGCCTGTCTCTTAGGCCTTTGTTCAGTTAAGATGATCTCTCTCTGGTGGGTGGAGAGGAGCCCAGGAAAGATCTTATAAAGCTATTCAGTCCCTTGGAAGGACAGCGCTGTCCCTCCCTGCCTGTTGCTTAGCTCCTGAAATGTGTGTGTGTCCCTGCATCAGGCTTGTGCTGGCTTTTCTTCACTCCCTACGGAGGGTTACGTCCCTGTGGCAGAGTAAATGCTCCCACCCCAGAGTAAAGCCTCTGTGACCCACAGCTGCTTGGTAAAGACATGGCCAAGAGGATCTCCTCCAGAATGCAGGAGCCAGCTGGGAAATCAAGCCCTAGTTTTCTCTTTCCAAGAGCAAGGCTCATTAGCTCCTGGGACAATTGGTGTCAGAGCTTTATGTGGTGTTCCAGGAATGACGTCCTCCACAAAGTGAGGGCACACAGAAGTGACACCATGTGCCTGGTGGTAACTCTTAATTTCTCATCCAGAGCGGGTTTGTAACAGGAGCTTTTGATCTTCAAGATGTCCTTTTCTATGGAGGAAGTGGGTTCACCATCATGCGCTGCATGAGCTTTGCACTTGAGAGCGCTGAGAAGAAAGAGGGCATCTACTCCATATTTGACCTCCTCAAGTACAACTTCTACCTCCCATTCTTCTTCTTTGGGCCTGTCATGACGTTTGACCAGTTCCTTGCCCAGGTGAGTGCTCCTCAATAAACCTTTCCCTGCATTTGTTTCTTTGGCTTTAATGCCTACAAAACCCCACCTTTTGCCACAGTGAAGGTGCAAAATGTTATAGAGTTTCTCATGGTCAGCATGTGTGTGGCCGTAGTCTGGGCTGCACAATGATGCTGTGTTTTTTGTGGGGAGAGGGTTAGTATAAACTGATGGGGCTTTAACCTTCCCTACTGGGACATTACCATTGATCAGTTCAGAAGGGAAGGCATTGCTGTGGTGAAAGCATCATGCTGGGATGAGGAGGGGAAGGCTCAGATCATGTCCTTATTCCCTCAGCACCTGCAACTGACGGTGCCTCAGTTTCCAAGTGCTGCCGCACCAGCTGCGCCATGCTGCCCCACTGTGCTGGGAGGCCATGGTGAGAGCCAGACCGGTGGTCCCCATCTGCAGGGCCTCTGCATGCTGATGGCTGGAACAGCAAGGGCAGTCTTATGCTTCCATCCAGCTGGTTTGCCCAAGAAGTGACCACCCAGCATTCCTGGGGATGGTCTCTGTCTTCAGATGAAGATATTTCTCTATAAATGAATAAGATTGCAAATAGAAATAAGTGAAGAGGCAACCAGGGGCTTCCTCTGATCTCCATGAAATACTCTGGTGCCCCAAGTCTTTGCCTGTATCACACAAAACCAGGGGAGCTTTGTGAAGACCAAACTCCAAACAGCATTGGAAAACATAAGCAGAAGGCTGGGCTGGGACCAGCAGGCCTCTGGGGCTGTTTCACAGCCAAGACCATGAAAAGCAGCAGTGCTCTGTCCTTCCTTGCTTTTCCCATCTCAACATCCTTTTATACCAATGATCAACCTTGCCATCAAAGCAGACTGGTACTGCTTGCTAGGGAAGGGACCTCTTGGTCAGCAATGGTGCTGGCAAAGACTGCCACCACCCCTCTGTTTCCTTTTAAATAAGAACAGCTACACTGAGGTTTTGGGCCCAAACTGACCTTTGATTGCAAGAGCATTCTGGAAGAACATTTTGGAATTCAGAAGAAATAAACAGCCCAAAGCCTCTCTGGTGAGGAGTGGACTGAAGACCTGCCCAGCTCAGCACCTTCTCCCTAGTGCTGGGCTGGTACTGGTTGCCTAAGAAAGGGTCTGCACTGGTCTTGTTTCCTCCAGTGAGCAGGATGAGCCCTTATCTGAGTCCTGTTCCTTGCTGCTGCATCACCTGGGGAGTGAATAACCTTGTGCTGCATGTTGGAAGGAACAGGATCCATTGGGTCTTATAGGATCTATTTAAAAGGACTTTCAGAGAATTTGACCCTCAAGATCTTAAGGTCAGCTCTGGTGTGCCCCATATGGAATGCTTGTGGTGCAGAGTCAGCAGCCATCAAACCATTCTCAGCAGACAAGCACCAGGGATGGCCAGGCTGCTGGTGGGCTCTTCTCCATCCTAAGGCTTTACCTTTCCAGGTGCCCTCTTCACCCCATGTTCCCCTTCTTTCCCCCTTTTTTATCAGTATTTCCTATGAAATGGGCAGTGCTGGTGAGGTGCAGTGAGGTGCCTGTAAATCAGGCATTAAAATGTCCTGTCTCCAGTACATGAACTCCACCATTCCTACAAGGCCTGATCTGGAAGGGGGTGTTATTTACAGCATCATAGAATGATCTGGGATGGAAATTACCTTAAAGATCATGTAGTTCCAACCCCCTACTCTTTCCACAGCCCCAGACCGGAATAACTATGGACATTTAATGAGCAATTCCCCTCTATGCTGCTTAGAACACTTACCCCAAAGGCACAAGAAGTCCCAACACCTTTTTCATGCCCCAGCCAGGGTCCTGCCTTGGCCTGGCCGCTACTGCCATCTCCTGGCTAAATGCTCCCTTGCTCTGCTGCAGCTGCGCTCATCGCAGGGGTGAATTCCGTACTGCCCAGCAGCATTTATGGGGACAGGCAGATGGAGTCCCTTCCCCAGCGTGGGGTGTGAGTCCCAGCTAGGAAACACATCTGTATATTTGGCTCCTACTGGTGCTACATCCTGGTGGAGACCTTGCACCTCTATGCATGATGGGACCTCATCTATACTGGGGCTTGGTCAACCCCATGTAAGCTGAAAAGCATCTTCCTTACCAGGATCAAAGGAACAAGTTCACTTCTGTAGGGCTGGAAGTGTGGGGAGCCCAGCCCTGACCACAAAGGGATGATGCCACCACACTCAGACATAAGGGTGAGAGGAAATGGCCTCAAGCTGCACCAGGGAAAGTTTAGGTTGGATATTAGGAAATATTTCTTCACTGGAAGGGATGTCAAGCACTGGAACAGGCTGCCCAGGGAAGTGCTTGAGCCACCATTCCTGAGGTATGCAAATAAATACAAATAAATAATGAATAATACAAATAAACTTTGAAGAGACCTGTAGCTGTGGTGCTTGGGGACACGATTTAGTCGTGGACTTGGCAGTGCTGGACTTGGTGATCTTAATGGTCTTCTCCAAATGTTCTTTTCTAAATGTTTCTATGAAAGGGGTCTCTGTGTCCTCCCACAAATCTCCATGCCAGAGCCTGTCCTCCCTCAGCTCCCCTTCCAGCTCAGGCTCCGGTAGCCTCTTTGTACCCTTGAAGCACTTGGCATATAACAGACATGAAAGAAATCTGGCAAAGGCTTTAATACGCAGAAATCATCTGGATTTGATGATGGGGCTGGTGCAGCAGCCTGTGGATTATGCTGGGGGAGCTCCCACCTCTTGCAGGGAATAAAGGGAAAGTAATAAACATAAGAGGATTTCAAATACAGCAGCAATTTTTACAGCGATGCAGGGAAGCGAGGACATCAGTCTGCCCAGTGTAATCCTGAAAGCTTGCTTGGATGGTGATTATGTTACAACAGCCAGAGACATGACAGCTCTGGGAGGCAAAGCCTGGCCCCTGTTTGTACAAGACACAGCAGAGATGAAATCCCCATGGATTAGGTTCCAGCCTATTCAGGATGGCCTCTCAAGCAGCTCCCCTCTCATTTCCAGCAAGTGTCTGCAGCAGAAGTTCTAGAGTTCTCCTCCTCCCAAATGATCCTGGCCAAAAAATATACACTTGGCCCTGACAGACATACAGGTGTGATTCCTGTCCTGTTCTCAACCTTTCCTGGGCAAGCCACTATTTACAAGGCCCTGTAGTGATAGGACAAGGAGGAATGGCTTTAAACTGACAGAAGGAAGGTTTAGATTGGATATTAGGAAAAAATTCTTCACTATTCCTATGTGAGGAAGAAGTTCTTCCCTGTGAGGTTGGTGAGGCCCTGGCACAGGCTGTCCAGGGAAGCTGTGGCTGCCCCATCCCTGGCAGTGTTCAAGGCCAGGTTGGATGGGGCTTGGAGCAACCTGGTCTGGTGGAAGGTGTCCCTGCCTGTGGCAGGGAGTTGGAACTGGATGAGCTTTCAAGTCCCTTCCACCCAAACTATTCTATGATTCCATATCCTTCCCTCAATCTGTGGCATCCTGTAGATGTGATGGGTATGGGCATTTGCTCCCCCTTAGTGACCTGTGCGCAGGGCCACGCTTAAGCAAACTTAACTTTCTGAACACGCTCCTGCAGAACGAGCATAAACCCTAGCTCCCTGGTTGGTATGGTTTTTACCCCAGCTTGGGTCCGTTAGGTACAGCCAGACCTGTCACTGTGGTGTCACACTATGTGCCTGTTCTGCTAGAAACCCCAGTGATGGGAACAGCCTTTGCTAGAAGGGTGATCCAGAAGGCACGTTGCTGCTGTGCTCAACAAGGAAGTGGGGGTGTTGGAGGGACCTCCTTGAGTGTTCCTTTGTCAATGGTGATTTGGGCTATGTAGGTCATGGTGTGATTTGAAGGGCAGCATTGAGTCCTTGTTTGGACCATTTTCCTGGATGGAAGAACACGCTGCCTGTATCTCATCTCAGCCCTTTACTGGTTTGCCATCCTGGGCAGGTGAGCAACCGAGAGCTAAGACGCAAAGCCGATGAGATGAGGAACATCCGGGTCCATGCCCTCATCCACGCTGGGGCTGTCATTGCTGTGGACATCTTCTTCCACTTCTTCTACATCCTCACTCTCCCTTCTGACCTGAAGTTCATGAACCGCCTCTCAGACTGGTCCTTGGGTGAGTGGCCATGCTTGGACACATTCATGCATGTACTCAGCTTCAGGGCAGTGATGTGTGATTCCTTTCTCCAACCATCCTTACTGAGAGGCTTTGGCAATGCCTATGTTGGACAGGTTTGAAAAAAGCCCCTTTTCTTCCCATTGATAATGCACAGATCTGGGGTCAGGCAGCCCTGGAAGGGAGATGGTGTCGGCCTGATGTTCTCACAAGGTCCCAATGTAAATTGTTTAGCTGTGGGTTTAAGAGGCTGAGCACCAACCCATTCCCATTGCATTTTTTTTCTGGGCTGGAAGGGAGCTCAGCACCTCTGAAAAATCAGCCCCATGCTGTTGTTGTAAGAGGCACATCTGGTATCTCAGATGCTTTCTCAAATGGCCACCTATTATAGGTGTTTGTGAGCCACTGAGATAACCCCTGTGTGTAGGTTGTACAGAGAGAAGCTCATGGGGGTTGTAGCTGCTGTCTTCAGCCTCCTAATGGAGGGTTATACAGAAGGTGGACTCTTCTTGGAGGGTGGCAGGGAAGAAGCAGGACACAGCAAGCAAAGTGCAGCAATAAGAGTTAGAAATCTTTAGTGTTTGTTCCCGCAGGGTTTGTCTTCCAGTGTGAGACTCCTCCCCAAGACAGTCTCGTTTGACTCTTATTTTTGCTCCAGCTGGCCTGGCCTACTCCAATTTGGTGTATGACTGGGTGAAAGCTGCTGTCATGTTTGGGGTGATCAACACCATTGCCAGACTGGATCATCTAGACCCACCCCAGCCTCCAAAATGCATCACCATGCTCTATGTCTTCGCAGAAACGTGAGTACCACACATGCACCTCATGAAGAGACATGGCATGTTTGACCTGAATGAAACATGCATGGAGGGGAGGACATCTGGGCTGGGATTCTGAGGAGCTAGCCTGTGAGGTAGAGACAATCTACACTGAATATATATATATATATATATATATATATATACTGAACCTATAGCCTAGACTGGGCCATAGACCAGGGGCAGGAAGCAATAGATAAGAAGAGAGGTCATCACCACATAAACAGCGGGACCTGTTCAAGAAGGAGCATGGGGAACAGTCATGAACAAGTACCTTGACAGAGGATTGAGTACCTTTGGCTGACTGCTGTGTGGAAAGGTGTAATTCATTACACTGTGTGTTTTAACATACTTTTTATCATCTGCATTTTAGGCATTTTGACAGAGGGATTAATGACTGGCTATGCAAGTAAGTGTTAACCATCTCTAGTCTGGTTCAGGGTCTTCTCTTTCATCACATAGCAATGAAGCGTTTAATGATATTTGTCCCAAAGCTGAGGTGTCTTCTCTTGTGAATGAATCCCACTATGGCATGAAGTTATATTTGGTCTGTTTATCCCTTAGATCATTGAATTAATCACCACAAAGAGCTACAGCCCCCTGCCAAATTTAGGAATAAAACAGTCCTGTCCAGAGATCCCTTTAAGTCTGGTGGGTTTAGCATTTCCTTGACAGAGGAAGAGTTAGGTTCATGTTCCACCAAGAGGAAAGGGGAATTGAGCCCAGGTCTCCCATATCCTGGGTCTCCCATACCCTGGTATCCAAGGGTGGCCTGAGCTGTATCTACATCTTCCTGATCCTGTCAGCTATCTTCAGCCACAAGTTCACACCAGTAAGCCTGTACTGAAGGTAGTGGCTGCTCAGTGATGAAATCCTATGCATCAGCAAGTCTGAGATAGCCTGCAGCTCTACAGATCCCTATGGTTTATCAACCGTTTACCTGCAAGAGGGGGAAAGGGTGGTATTTTGTCCTGAAGGAGCTATGGGCTTGTGAGGAACACAAACCACAAGCAGCTGGACTGTAGAAAGTTTATTGCTAGAACGTGTCAGCCAAAACATCCTTCCTTTCTTGCTGGGGTGCTCTATGTTGACCTGCCTGTGAGGGGCTTGTGGTGGGTAAGCATGGGATAAGGAAGTCCAGAGTGCTCTCACTGACTACAGGGAGCGCTAACCACTTTCCTTGGCCATTAGGTACGTGTATGATCACATTGGAGAGAACCATGACAACATCATTAAGGAGCTTGTGGCCTCCATCGCCACCTTCGCAGTCACCACCCTGTGGCTAGGACCATGTGAGATCATTTACATATGGTCTGTTTTCAACTGCTTTGGCCTCAACTTTGAGCTTTGGGTGCAGAAGTTCTTCCAGCAGGCTCCCTTTGCCAAACTGGAGGTGAGGAGCTGGGCTGCAAGTGGATGGGGAAAGGTCAATGTGTCTGGGACCAAACTCTGGAGCTCATATCCATGGCTGTAGGGAGATTAAACTTTGTTATACAAGTCAGATCTATTTTGATCCGAGACTGAAAAGCAACATCGTTGATGATGCTGTGAAGCTCCATGTCCAGGCCTCCTTATGTGGAGACATGAAGCTTTTTCCTGTGGCCTTTAGCATCCTTACAATCAGCTACTTAACTGGCTGAGGGAAACACAGTCCTGGTGCTCTGTATCCCTTCATTTTATGCACTGTGTCACCCACCCAGTACAAATTCCCACCTGTCCATATGGCATTTAGGCTGGGTGTGGAGCTTTCAGAGGGAAAATGGAGGTCCAAGAGAACCAGAAGTGCAACCCCAACAAGTCTCAAAGTACCACAGATGTACACACAATCTGAGGTCTGCCCCTGGTGAATTATTTATACATTTCCATATAAAAATAACTTGTTCTTGTTCTGCAAAACATCTTGATATTTGAGTGGTTTTGATGTTTTGATCTGATTTCAGATAAAAGCAAACTTTCAGGTACTAGATTGAATCATTTTCCAACCACTCCAAAGCTTAATCCCCTGTCTCTGGGACCAGGGTACCACGGGGATATGTTGGAAATAAAACTTAGGAAACTGCATCCTGGAAACAATTATGTTGCTTATCTGTTTTTCCCAATCTAAAGCCTGGAGGTCCTAAACCAGCTCAGTAAAGACCTCTTTTGAACAAAAACTTTGAAGAGGAGTCCTCCTGTTTGCTCCCCTCACTGAACTTCTAATCAGATTATAGCACTCACAGGCAGGGAAATCTCCTTCCCTGCGGCACCACAATTCTCAGCACTAAGTGGCCTGGGGATTCATCGTGCTCTTTGAAGGTTGCTATAAACCACTTCCCTGCCCCACTCACAGCAGCTGCTCCTGAGGATTATATGTCAGTGACAATTTCACTCTGCTGCTGTCACTGGGTTTTCAGCTTGTTGGGGTTTTTTTAAGTCCTAAGAAACAATTTCTACTGGGAGCAGGGAGTGATATGCACATAGGGCTAATAATAATCCTGGTGTAAAAGAGCATCCATCTGACTTGACAAACGCCTTACCCCAGGAAACAGATGAAGAAAGCAGTACTCAACCTTTACCATTAACATGAAACAATGTATATAATATCTTGCCCCTACCTATGGGACCTTGAAACACCAATCGAGAATCCCAATATGAGTCCAGCAGCAAAGCACAGGTTTTACTTTTTCTGTTATGTTTCTTCCTCCCAAAGACACTAAAGGCTGCTCTAATTTCTGCCTACCCCTCTGGGATCCCAGCTGGAGTTTGGCAGGAGTTGGACCAGTGCTTCCCTTATCCTTACAGCCCTACTTTTCCTCTCTCTCTGCTCCTGTTCTCTACAGGCCAAAATGTCAGCGGCCATGTCTCGGCGGATTAGGGCAGTTTTTGGGGCTGTGAATTTCTGGGCCATCATCCTCTTCAACATCCTAGCCCTCAACAGCCTGGAGTTTGCACTGCTGGTGACCAAGAGACTTCTCCAAACAGGTAAGGTGCTACCAACCTTCCCCATTGAGGGACCCTCATCTTGATGAGAGGATGCTGGTATGGGTATTGAGGAATGGGACTAGGACTGGGACTTCTGAGTCTTCTTGGATACAAAGTGGCCTGGCTATTGGGTTGTTATGTGGCTGCTCCCAGTGTGCCTCACTCTTATGGAAAAGGTGCAGGCAGTGGTTTCTTAGCTCCCACCCTTCTCATGTGAGCAGTATGGGGCACAAGCTGCTTTTCAGGTGTGCTTGCACAGCTCCTAGCACAGCCTGGTGCTGTGATTTAGACTCTTTACAGCAACACAAAGATCATATTCACCCCACCAAGGTGGGTTGAGTCCCTGGTAATGAAATGCTCTCCTTGCTGGAGAAAGTGATTTACTTGTCCTGCCTCATCTCCTGTTTCTTGAGCAGTTACTCCTGCCTCAGCCTGAAGCTGACAGGTACAAATCCTTATGTTGCAGTACATTACAAATGTACAGCATTTCTAATCAGTGGATGGTGGCACCAGTTTGAAGTCTTCATGAGCACCCCAGGGTATAAATAGCCATCAGGAGCCCATGTCCTCCAGCCTTCTCTGGGATGGGGCTGGCATAGGAAACAGCTAATGTGACACTGTGAGCTCAGTGTGCCAGAAGTGCCTGCCCGCTGAGCTGGCTGGCTTTTGCTGGTTGCATTATTCATTTCAGAGGTCCTGTTTTAGCAGGTACAAAGCCTGTGTCTCCTCTCCGCTGTGGATACCAGATTTGTGATTACAAATGCCATCAGATCTTTCATAAGTAAAGGGAAGAGCTCCCAGCTCTCAGTCACTTACATAGGTAACAAAAACATGTGTTTTCCTAGGTGTACATTGTGTCCCCACTGGGTAAAGAACAAGTCTGGGGTTGATCTTCAGCATCAGTGGGGCCTAAAACTTCCAGAAGGTCACAGTGCTGAACAGCGATGGACATGGGCAGATTGAATAGGCAGAAAGTCAACCAAGACTAAACCTGGGGAGCATAAAGAGTTTTGGGGGTAAGACAGTTCTCAAAGCCACTCCAGCATATTCCCACATTAGCTGTGGTCCATGCTTTGGTGGGCTCAGGCACAGCTTCATCTAAAATCTGACCCTGGGGTCTTGTCTCTTCTCTCAGTGAAGCTGTAGGGTTGGATCCACAATTGAAAATGTCATTGGCCATCATGAACTTGTAGGACCTCCTAAACCCACCTGAGAGGCAGCACTGCTGGAGAGAAGAGCTGTCCTTGTTAGATAAGCAGCCACACCAAGATGACCATGTCTCCCTACATCTTCTAGGTTTCCCTGTCAGCACCTTGTCCATCTGGTTCATCACATACTGTGGAGTGCAGCTGATTAAAGAGCATGAGCGCATCCTGGCCATCAAGGAGGAGAAGAGTGACAAAGCAAAGGCGGAGTAGAGGGAAGCATCAGCAGGCTTGTCCCAAAGCCTCATCCCCCTTTCAGCTGCTGCTGCCAGGCCAGCCACTGGCTGGGGCTCTCCAGACACCCCTGACAATCAAACTGCTGTATCTTACCCATGTAGAAGTCACCTGGAAAGCACAGGTCACCCCCTTGCTGCAGGGAAGATTTTCTATGAGACACAGTGGGCGTTTTGCAGGCTCCCCATGTGTGACAGACTGCTGAGGTAGGCTCCCAGGACATCTCCTTGATGCTAGAACGATCCGTCCCCATCATTTTTCTGACCCTCTGACATTGTGCAGGATTAGAGATTTCATTCCCTTCTTCCAGAGGGTCCACCAGCACTCAGCTCTCCCCCAGGTTCTGCAGCCTATGTCTCCCAGATGAGACTCTCTAAGCTCCACAACTGGAGGTTTTATGGGGGTCCAGACACACAGCTATGAGAAAGAGATTAGCTGGTGCTGAGCCTGCTCTAAGCAGACCATCTCCAGCTCACTTCTAGCCCAAGAATCCCATGTTCCCTTCACTAAAAGAAGTGGTCAGCATCCATTATCAAGTGCTCAGTACTTATGGTTGTGCAGTAAGCATTGTGAAATGGCTCAGCACAATCTCTACCTGTCAAGTAGCTAGAAGTAAATAGTACAGTCTTTACAGCAAAGAGTAGGAAGACCAGGATGTCTTTAATACCTGTTGAAGGGTATTCTCTCCCCACCACTGAGAGCAGTGTGGAGTGAGCTGTTACAGCCTCTGCAAAACCTGTCTCCTCAGTACTAAATATCTTGAAAAAAAGTGATTTGATGCCAACATCAGGCATAATTAAGGAGAGTGCAGGAGCCACAGTTGCTTCACAGCCATCGTGCATCACATACAAGTCACCTGGGGACTTGCTGAAGAAACACAACATGTCTCAGAGCTGCTTGGTCCCCAGACCCCGGTGCAAACCCAAAGGGCTCTCCACTGCTGAGTCTCAGGCTGATGTGGCCACCATGACCATCTGCTATGATATGTGTCCCGGGACTCACATCAAATCCCACTTGCACTTTTCAAATGCCATGGACAAAGGGTTAAGCTCACATTCCTGCCCATGGCTGAAGATGTTGTAGCCAACTCTTGCTCATCTCTAGCCATGTATCCCTCAACTGACTTTAGTGCACACAGCCTAAGCCCATGACTGCATGGCTGAATGAGCACACATGCTTATATATAACCAAAGCAGAAAGACCCTGAACGAAGGGCAGTGACCTGGGGTTCGGTGGTGGAAGGAAAGCCTATGGAGAAGCAGGCTTCGGACACTGCATAGGGAATGCATTGAATAAATGTACATGCGCGAAACATGGTGCCTTGGGAGAAAGGTGAAAAATAGCTCTGGCTCTCTTGCACTTTAGAGTAACTTTCAGTGGCCTTATGTCTGAGTTATGTTGATGTTTGTTGAGGGCAGAATCTGGACCACTTTGTAAAGTGGGACAAGATGCTTGGTGCTGGTGTATTCTGGCTTCCCTGTGGATGAAACAGGATCAGTTCCTAGCCAGCTTTCAGCTCTGCCAAAGTACTTTGTAAAGTCCCTGATAAATGTCACTTATTTATGTAGTAAATAAATGTTGGACATCTCCTGCTCGTCACTCTCACGCTGCTGTAACGTGGGTGACACCCTGGACAACAGGCAATGCCCTACTATTAGAGCTGAGAGACAAAAGGATCTGTTTTCAAGTCCTCACCTCCCACTCCTAACGGTGACATGAGACATCACTGATTTAACAGAAAACCCGCCTTAGTGGCATCACCAGATTGGAGGTTTGGCTGCAGCTTGATTCATACTTACCTTTATTTTGACTCCACCTTCATACTGGTGAAATGTCACAAGCCTACTGCCATCAAACTGACATCCATGTAATTTCTGAGCTTGAAGCCATGTTGGTTTTATTTCTGGGAGCCCAACCAAAACTCTAGGAAGTAAGGGCAGGTATTGTGCCTTGGTGGCACCTCTAGTCACATCCCCAAACTTCCTTCAGCTGCCAGGCCCATCACCTTTAACACAGGTCTGCTGCTGGAATTTCAATGGATGTTTCTTGGCATCTCCATTATTTCAGGTTTACTCTTTCCCACCAAAACAGCTATGACATGCTGTGTTTCCTTCCAGGATAAAACACCTCGCCCTCCTTCACTGGGGTGTCCTCACACAGTGAAACTGCACTGAGCTGCTGAGAAACCATGGGCTCTGACCCTGCGGGTGGCTCAGCTCAGGTCCTTGGCTGCCTGGGAGGACAAACAGTCACCCACTTCCCAGTGTCAAAGTGGTGACTCACATGGCAAAGCCCAGTGACTCTGCACTGCCCTCCCGATGCGAGTACTCCAGGAGAGAAAATAACCCATTCACTAAGGATCTAAATTTACCCAGCAGCTGCATCGCTGGAGCTGCCAGAAGGCATTAATCTTAGACACCAACTGAGCGGGTGATTTGCTGGAGAGGCTGTTTATGGGAGAACTTGGGATTTGCCCCTTTTTGCCTGAGGTTCTCCCCTCAGCTATCACTGCTGTTACAAACACAGGAGGTCTGATGGGACAGGAGCACTCGAGTGCTGTTACCTCAACCAGCTTAGACTTGCTCAGCTGATCTTCCGCCTCAGTGTATGCCTCTGTAGAACAGGATTTATCAACTGCTCCTCTCTCTCCTGCAGAGAAGTATCTTGTCTGATCTGGTTATCACCTGTCTGTTAGCAAAACTCACCTGAGAAGCCAAGAAAAGCAATTGTTTATTGCTGTTGGAGGTACAAATCCCAGTTAATAACTCTATGCTGGACCCCTGTTCGACCTGACATGGCTATAATTCATGCATTCACCTTTCTTGTTCTAAAATTGTATATGGGAAGGAATGATCCTACTGCACTGCACCCCCTTAGGATGCTTTTGATGTATCCTCACCTCCCCCCATGTTGTGCTGGGGGGCTATTGCCCACTGAAAGACACACTTAATAACTGACTCAGTCCACTGGTTATTGGAAATCACTAGCTGTAGACCTGTTATATCTGGGGCCAGCTAGCCTTGGGCTATCTCAGAACAGCCCACCACCATTCAGGGCTGCTGTCTGTTACACAGCAGTCAGCACTCTCAGGTGAAGGGAGGGAGCTCCCAGGGGAGGGTCGATTCATCTGTTCATGTGGATGAATGGTAATTATGAGCACTGCTCACCCTTATCACATCCACATGTGCCATCTCATCTGCTTGTAGATGCTAAATCCCTCTGGGCTTGGCTGGTACTTGCTTGGAGACCAGCTTACCTTAGTGGTGACACATTGAACCCAGCAAATGGAAGACAGATGGGACAAATCTACTGTGATCGAAGCCTCTACAAGAGATAATGGCTGCAGAGGGCTCAGAATTGATGGCTGCCTCTAATTCAACTGCTATCATCAGGGAAAAGACTTGGAGAGGGGCTTTTGACAGGGGCAGGTAGGGACAGGACAAGGGGGAATGGCTTTAAACTGACAGAGGGGAGATTGAGATGGGATGTGAGGCAGAAGTTCTTCCCTGTGAGGGTGGTGAGGCCCTGGCACAGGTTGCCCAGAGAAGCTGTGGCTGCCCCATCCCTGGCAGTGTTCAAGGCCAGGTTGGATGAGGCTTTGAGCAACCCGGTCTGGTGGAAGGTGTCCCTGCTGTGACAGGGGGTTGGAACTGGATGAGCTTTAAGGTCCCTTCCAACCCAAACCATTCTGTGATATGATATGACACTGCTGATGTCTATATCTCCCTTCTGTCAGGTTAAAGCCATTCCTCCTTGTCCTGTCCCTACCTGCACTTGTCAAAAGCCCCTCTCCAGCTGTCTTGTTGGCCCCTTTAGGCACTGGAAGCTGCTCTAAGCTCTCCCCAGAGCCTTCTCTTCTCCAGGCTGAACAAGCCCAGCTCTCTCAGCTTGTCTCCAGAGCAGAGTTGCTCCTCTGGACTAGCTCCAAGTGCTTAACTTGGGTACAAGGAGCCAGCTCCCAGGGATACCTGCATCTCCCCATGCTTGTAGGAAGCTTAAATAACACAGTGCACTGAGAGGCAGTGCACTTGAAAACACAGGGCTACATCCCCATGCCTTGGAGCTGGCCCAGCCACTGAAGCCAATGGGAGAACCCAGGCCGGGTTTGGGACCAGCATAGCACTCTTTTCTCAGGTGGACCACAAACCTGGGAGAAGCCATAGACCCACTGTCTGGTGAAAGCACCTCTGAGAAGGGTTGGGCTGAAGCTGTACTTTAGCAGCCACACTTTCTGATGCAGAGAGCATGGAAGCAAACCTTGGATGGCAGCACATACTGAGCAGCACATACTGAGCAGCACAGTGAAAAGGAAAACAACCCAGAGCTCAAGGGAGATTAAAGGCAGAGGGGGAAAAACCCCTGCTGGTAGCACGACATTATGATTAAACTTGGGAAAGCGCAGAACTAATGCAGAGGAGGGGAGAGGGGAGGACGCGAGTGTCTGGCCCCTCATCTCTGGGAGCACAGGAATGTTTCTGCAGTTTGACCCAGTTCAAAGATCAGCAGTCACTGCCTGATCCCATCACAGATGAGCAGCCCAGCTCATCATGTGAGCTCCAAAAACAGCTTATGATTATTTCCCTGCTATATTGGTACATCCCAGATGCTGCTGGAACCTCACCAGTACCAAAGGGGCTTCATACCAGCATAGTTCCCTCCCTCTTCTCACTTCTGTAGGCAAAAGCACAAAGCACTTTTATAAATACATCCATGTCAGGGTAAGGGGTTAATGTGGCTTTAAATACACAAAGAAGAGTGGCTAATATCTTTGCATAGACTTAATTAGATCGTTAATTAAATCTGTGCCGTAACTGAGTATCAGCCAGCCCAAAGGGCCCATAGTAACAGAGATAAAACAGATACATGTACAATTTTTTTTTTGTAGGTATAATTATAGCTATTCTGCTCACCCATGTCTATCCAAACTAATTTGCTCCTTCATGAGCTCCATGGGAAGAGCTGGACAAAGTCTAGCCATTTGAAGACCCATGGGGCTTCCTAGACATCTGTGGCATGCAAGCAGGACATTAGACCTGCTGGAGACTCAGCCTTTCTGGAACATCAGCTCAAGGCAAGGCAGGTTGTTCTGCTGTGGCTTCAACATAAGGGTGTTGAATCTCAGTAGGCCTTAGCAAGAGATCCTCTATTTACAAGAATATACCTGTGTTTAGACGTCTTAATCTGTGAGGTGAATCCCTCCTTTGTTCTCTCTTTACTTCTCAATCTACTGCCTCAAACTTTCTCTCTGTCACCAAGATGTGTAAAAGATGGATTTGTTAACAATGAGGTGTCCAGAGACTGTGCAATTCAGGCCCATGCATGTATTGCAGGCATAAAGAGCTATTCCCCTCCCAGGCTCCACAAGTCTTCTCTAAAGAGTGAGACCTTTTAAGTAACTTCCAGCATAGGTGTCATATCCCATACAGGGATGTAAATGAATAGCTCTATCTTCATTTTCCACCCCCTCCCAGACCCCTGAAAAGTGACTCCAGAGAGGAATAAAGGACAAATCTCTGCAGAAAAGCAGCCCTGGGAGCAAGCTGGCTGGAGCCAGAAATGCCACAAGGCCCACATAAGATGCTCTCTTATTGCATCTTATTGCAGCTTTGACTTCACTGTCTATTTTTAGCACAGCAAAAGGTTTAGGAGTTTCAGAGCAGTCATTTTAGCAGTGCTGGAAGAAGGTCTCAGCCTTGCCATTCATGACCCAGAAGGCAGATTCAGACGTTCGATTCATGTGGAGGTTGTTTCCCAAGCACGGTGGCTGAGCCAATGGGTCACATATGTCTCCCGTCATGACATGGCAGCAAGAACTCCTGCTCCCCCTGGGGTGACTCATGGGCTGACAGACCCTTCCTGAAGCATGGAGGCTGGAATTACAGCTGTTCCCCCGCCTCCCCCCCCTCCCCCCCCTCCTTGTCCAATGTGTCATATTAAAGGGTGATCGGCTTACACATACTTCAGTATAGATTCCTTAAGCTTTGTAGTGCTGTGGCTATATATAAAGCCCTACGCTGGAAACTGAAGTACACAGACAGCTGCGATAGTAGCAAGCACTTCACATTCCCACTGTGCCAACGGTCTGGAAGCAAGGGAGACCGTGCACCCTGCTTTGAGTAAGTTTCTTTACCAGGGGCTTAGGTATAGATATATCCATATATATATATATATATATATATAAAAGAAGGATTGGAAAAAAAAAGAGGAAGAGCAGGTAGTCTTCACCATGGGTTTGCCTCTAGATCAAGCGGAAGAATTGCGACTTTACCAGCACACCCTTCTCCAGGATGGACTCAAAGACATGTTGGACCACAATAAGTTTCTGGACTGTGTCTTGAAAGTCAAGGGGAAAGAGTTTCCTTGCCATCGGCTGGTACTGGCAGCATGCAGCCCATATTTCCGAGCAANAAAGAAGGATTGGAAAAAAAAAGAGGAAGAGCAGGTAGTCTTCACCATGGGTTTGCCTTTAGATCAAGCGGAAGAATTGCGACTTTACCAGCAAACCCTTCTCCAGGATGGACTCAAAGACATGTTGGACCACAATAAGTTTCTGGACTGTGTCTTGAAAGTCAAGGGGAAAGAGTTTCCTTGCCATCGGCTGGTACTGGCAGCATGCAGCCCATATTTCCGAGCAATGTTCCTCTCGGACATGGAAGAGAGCAAGAAGAAGGAGGTCAGTTTGGAAGATGTTGATCCGGATGTCATGGGCAAGATCCTCCATTATATCTACACCTCTGAGCTGGAGATCACAGAGCAGAATGTGCAGGACATCTTCTCCGTGGCCAACATGTTCCAGATCCCCTCCATCTTCACTGTCTGCGTGTCCTACTTGCAGAAGAGGCTCTGCCTCAGCAACTGCTTGGCTATCTTCAGGCTGGGCTTGATGCTGGATTGTGCCCGGCTGGCCGTGGCAGCTAGGGATTTCATCTGTGATCGCTTTGCGCTGGTTTCTCGTGATGAGGAGTTCTACCAGCTCTCCCCCGATGAGCTTATTGCAATCATTTCCAGTGACTCCCTCAACATTGAGAAAGAGGAAACTGTCTTTGAAGTAGTGATGAAGTGGGTGGGGACCAAGGACCATGACAGCCGGCAGAAGGCCTTGCCTGTCATCTTTGAAAGCATCCGCTTCCGCCTGATGCCCAACAACTACCTCAAGGACCACGTGGAAAAGCACGCCATGGTGAAGTCCAGTCCAGAGCTGCTCAAGAAACTGCAAATGGTAAGGGATGCTCAGAAAGGCAAATTCACTGTGGTGAGGAAGAAGAAAGTGAAGAAAAGCAGCGAAAAGCAAGAGAAAGACAATGTTGTCAATGGAGCAGTAGATGAGGAGGAAGATACAGAGGAGGATGCTCTCCCAGGGATCTTAAATGACACAATGCGCTTTGGGATGTTCCTCCAGGACCTTATTTTCATGGTGAGCGACAGTGGAGCAGTGGCCTATGATCCCATTGCCAATGAATGCTATTTTGCCTCCCTGTCTACTCAAATCCCAAAGAACCATGTCAGTCTGGTGACTAAAGAGAATCAGATCTTCATTGTTGGAGGACTATACTACAATGAGGATAGCAAAGAGGATCCCATGAGTTCCTACTTCCTACAGGTACTAACTTTGTTTTTCTTGTTTCCTTGACCACTTTGGAGCCTCACCAGTCTTTAGCTTTCATGTGATAAAAGTAACATTCATTGTCATATGATACTAAATTGAAAGTTGTAAATGAAGGTGAAACATCTGAGATGCTTCACTCTTCTCCCTATATTTTTAAGGCATATTCCACTAAAGGGGGTTCTGGTAAATGGGGAAGGAGTCTTGACAGAGCAGGTGGTAGGAATAAACCTTCCTGATTCAAATCCTGAATAGGGGACCACTTTGAACACTGTATTTGGTCCAGCCCTTGCTGCCACAGGGCCACTAACCAGAAGGTTAGTGACATCATGTCTGCATTCTGCTTTGCATCCTTTGCATAATGAATCCCCAGCAAAACCCAAGGGTGACTCTGCCAAGTGCCAACAAAGGAACAGCAGCAGCTACAGCCGCAGAGAAAACACCCCAAGGACAAAGGGTATTTCCCCAGCTAGCAATATGTGCCTTATTTCTAGTGCTGTTCTGGCCCCTGGAGGTGTGCTGGGTCTGATCAGTCTGGAGACGGGGAAGGGAAGATCTCACTGGTACCTGCAGCTTCCTGATAAGAGGGGACACAGAAGAGGGATCCAGACTCTTGGATTTTCACAGAGATGGGACAGGAGACAATGGCCACTGGTTGCAGTAATGGAAATTTCAGTTAGTTGTGAGGAAAGCTTTCCCAGCTGAGGCAGTGAGGCACTGAAGAAGGGCTCCAGAGAGGTCACAAACCCTCCATCATTGGAGACATGTAATATTTGACTGCACAAAGCCTTGCAACCTGTGCCTGCTCCAAAGCTGCGCCTGCCTGAACATGGGGGTTGGATGAAAGACTTCTGGAGGTCTCTCCAACCTAAAGCATTCCATGATTCTAAGCTGAAAACAGCAAAGTTTCTATATTCAGCTCCAAGTTTGCCACTGACTCGGTAGCAAATGCCTCGGGTATCATGTGGCTGTTTGTATCGCCTTGCCCACAAGAAGGAGACAGTGGTCCCGTCACAGCTTTCTGTGGCACTCCTGCATGCGAATTGCAGACAAGCCTCCCAGGGTTGGAAAGTGCCACCAGTTTCAAAGGTGTAATTTATTGCCATTGGTGTCATTACATAACCCAAGGCTCCTGTATGAGCAAGAGAGCCTTTTTGAGTCTTTTTTCAGAAGAAAATTCACACAAATGTGGACAGGCAGCTATATAACAAAACTTAGAACTATTATGCCAGTGCAGCAGCAACCTTCTGAGTCTGTTTCTATCCTCCCCAGTTTCACATTCCTCCTGCTGAAGCCAGGACAGTTAGGTCAGGGATAGTTTAGACTTAAGGACAGGCACTAAAATACAAAAGTGCTGATAAATCCCAGAGGCCTTGCAAATTTTGGCAGGAACAAAATGATTCTATCGACATTTCAGATGGAAAAGGGTATCCTTTATTTGTCAGTTCTAAGATTAATGACTTGAAAACAATGCTGAATCCATCAAGAAGCAGGAACTAACTATCCTGGTGATTGAGCTGCTCAGCCTGGACTATAAATAACCCATATGTGGACCACAGATTACAAAGAGACAATAACCACAGGCCAGGCACCCAGCTGAGGCCAAGTTTTTGGAGGCAACCCAGCAAGCTGAAGTCCTTTGGCCTGAGCCCACAGCAAACAGTGCTTCAGGCAATGCTGCATCACAGCTCCATCTTGCAGGGTCCCACCAAACTGGCTTCCTCCCTCCTCTGCTATATGTAATGTTTTTTCCCCAGTTTACAGTTCCCATCAAGCCATGGTGCACAGATTGCTCCCAGCCAGCATCATCATCTTTCACATCCTTTTTTTTCTGATGGGAGATGAAGCAATGCCTTGATCTACAGATGTCCAAGGATCTGCAAGGATTTGGACATCTGACTTAGTAGTGCTGTATGAATCAGTCTTCCCATCTATCATATAGGTCTGGCACACTTTGGTCAGCAAGAAGAGTTCTGGTTCAGTACCATCTCAGTTGTGTTGTACTGTGTTGGGTAGGTAAGTATTGTGTAAATAACTGTTGTATAGATAGATAGACTCATGTACGGTTCATCTCATGAACTCCCACACACTGAGGGGATACAGGATAATATCGGTACCTTAAGAAGCAGAGGTGGAGCACGGTAACAGATCATTTGCCGGAAGAAGAACAGGTGGGAAAAGAAGGGGCTCAGGAGAGTGATCTGTGTAGCCAACACTGCCAGTGCTATGCTGCACCTGGCAGAGATGGAAAGTACCAGGATGAAATACTGTGGCATGGGTTACACCTGAAAAGGTTCAGCCAAAATTCTAGGATTCAAGTGCTTCAGCAAATCCAGTCCCAGGAACTACCCATTATGGGTCCAGCATGGGACTCTCTCCTCTGAAGGTGACCAACCTTATTCTAAGTGAAGGCTTTGGTGCATAGATAAGAGTATGTTCATGCTGCTGCATCTCTTCTCTTGTGCCTTGTCATAAAACATATGTCATATGATATATGACTTGGAATTGCACTAAAATCTCCCTTTCTGAGCAGATGGCAAGGCACAGGCATTGCAGGAAGTGCCTACTGGGGAGACCAAGCTGCACATGGGAATAGACTTTTCCCTCAGCCCCTGGGCCCTGATTTTTGCCAAACAAATGGGCTGGGTGAGCACATACTTATGACCATGTGTTTCCTTTCAGTATGACCATCTGGACGCAGACTGGCTGGGAATGCCCCCCCTGCCCTCCCCTCGCTGCCTCTTCGGCCTGGGAGAGGCAGAAAACTCTATTTTTGTGGTCGGAGGAAAAGAACTGAAAGAGGGAGAGAAGACTTTGGATTCGGTCCTGTGCTACGATCGGCTGTGAGTGTTCACATGCGAGTGTGGGGCGGGAGGTGGCTTACAGGAGAAGGTGAAGCAGCTGCCATTGAAAGCAACCCCAGCTCCCCCGGGGCTGAAAGGTTTCAGAGGCAGGGCTCAAACTCTGCATCTAGATGCTGAGACCATTAGGACAATCTCAGGCTGTACCCTCGGGTGTTGAGCTGTCTCAGTCCAGCTGCTTCATTTATTGTAACTGAACCTCCCCAAGATGGAAACTGTAATGGGGATATTATGTTATCAGGGACTGATCTTAGTAGATGTTTATGTGAGGTGTATACAGAGGAGTAAGAGGAGTTTTTCCTTCTTCTCTTGCCCATTGGTTGGAGATCCAGTGACATTCACCATGATCTCATCAGGAGTGGCTTTGAACAGGAAAGTTTGTTTTGATAATACTCAGATGTGGCACTGAATGGACCAGCCTAATTGATATCAAGCTTAATATCCAATTATTTCTGGGCAATGGGCTCTGATCCACATTAGGTCATAACCTTTATTAAAAAGCACCATCCTTTTCTTCTCACAGGAGACAGAAGCATCCAAAGTGATGCTGTCAAAGAGGCAGAGCAGTAAACATTGACAAGTCTTTGCTTGGTTTATATTTAGATGTGTGTGTTTCAAAGTCTGCTTTATAGGCAAAGATTTGAAACCAGTTTCATTCCCACAGAATGGGGCATTCATCTGCCCCTGTGTCTGTCCCCACTGAGTGCTCAGGGGGTGGCTTCAATACTGGTTTGAAGCTGGTAGAGATGTGATTGCACCACTTGCATTTCTAGCACTATTTAAGTCAAGATTTCAACTGTAACAAACCTGGAGAGGGCAAAGTGCTGCTCTAAGGATCAACTATTTGCCCAGATTGGTTGGGCAATTAGAAAACACTCTCAGTTCTTATGTAAAATAAAGTGCTGGTCTTTGGGGCTACATCCTACTTGTATGAAAACTGGGGGCAAGCCTAAGCTACATGGATATGAACAGGCACCTGTTGAGAAATTGGTCAGCCCTATTTGGGTACCAGTTTGGGGTTTCCAAAGCCTTACACCTACATCCTCTGCTGTCCCAGAACCAGCTCAAAGGCTTCATCACAGCCCTGCACTGCAAAATGTAGATATACCCACTCCTGTGGGCCCTTGCTGAGTGCTGGCCAACCAAAGCACCTCAAAGTGGAAGGCAGTGGCCCAAAAACCGTTTGCCCTCAGGATCTTGCACCCCTAAGTCTCATTGGTTTCAATTTTTTCTGTCATGCAGAAATCTGCCTTGTTTGTGTTCAGCTGGTAATGGCTGCAAATGAGGTGAAATCCTGGGAGAAGTGGGGATGTGGATCCAAAAAGCCTAAGAGCAGGGGAGGGATGCTGCAGAAAATAAAGAGTGTGAGCATAAGCATTCTGCATATTTCATTTCCCCTTTTTTGTAGGCTCACAGAATTTACTCATGAGCCCTACCTGATTGAAAACCTCCTGGTTTTGAGATTGAGTTAGGATCTGTGACCACATCCAGGTTCGGAAAGTGCCATGTACTCTAGGCCTCACCCAGAAAGCTACAAATCCTTTTGTTTCCAATCTTTCTCTGATCCAGGTCCTTCAAGTGGGGTGAAGCTGATTCCCTTCCCTATGCAGTCTATGGCCATGCGGTGGTATCGCACAATGGTCTCGTCTATGTCATCGGTGGAAAAGGAAGTGATAAGTAAGTCAAAAAGCAAGAGAAAATCAGCGAGTCATCCACCAGACTAGTGTGAATGCAGAGCAAGAGTTGGTACCTTCCCAACATGAATCCTATACAGGTTAAGAGAGTTAGAAGGGGTATGAGATGTGGATCCTTCCCTCTCAGCTTGCTTCTGTGACTGCAGTCCTTCCCAAGCCCTTAGAAGTCCCACAGGGACATCAGGGAGATGGTACTGTCCTTGCAGGACAGGGAACGTATTACCCCCTTTGCTCACAGAGATTGCAACAGGCACTGAAGAGCAAGAAACTCCTTCACATTCAGGGTTTCCTGTCTCCAACTTATTGTGGAATAGCGTGGTCCTAGTAGTCAAATCCAGATGGGTATTTTCAATAGGAGTGAAAAATCTCATCAAATCTGACCTCCATCCTGCCTTCCTGCAGGAGACGGGCTCAGCAGAAACAGCCTCTCTTGGGGAGCACTGCAGCCATTGCTTTACAAAGCAAAAGTGTGACTGTTTGTAGAGCAAATGTGCCAAAATCCAGCAAAGATAGGTCGTGCTCTGAAGGGATTTTGGTCTGAAAAGTGTGAGCGTGCATATATTCACATACCTTACATTGCTGTTATGGGGACAGGGATGCTGCTGGTCATATTTTGCAGCATCAAGCTGGATCAGGAGCAGTGAAACACTGTCTTGATGGCTATGTGCAAGTTTCTGAGAGGCAGTTGGCTACATGAACCCATATCCAACTCCATGAGCACTATACTGAACTTTCATGACTTGAAAAGTCATGAAAACAAGCACAGCAGAAGGGGATATGATGTCTCCAGTCATGGGCATCTTTGGGTACATACTCAAGCAAAGGCACGCATGCTGATGTGGAGGAGAAAAATCCTTTCTAGAGACCCCATGTTCTTCTCAGCAGGCATCCCCAATCTCTTATGTTGCAAAGCTACCCCCTGGCAAGTGATCAAGGCTCCTGTTCTCTCTCATTTTTCTCTAGGAAGTGCCTGAAAAAGATGTGTGTCTACAACCCATCCAAGTTTGAGTGGAAGGAGCTGGCTCCCATGAAGACTGCCCGCTCCTTGTTTGGAGCCACTGTGCATAAGGACAAGATCTACGTGGCAGCTGGCGTGACTGACTCTGGCTTGACCAACTCAGTGGAAGTCTATGACATTGCCACCAACAAGTACGTACCTGAGCACAGCTTCGAGGGGTAGGTAGATGAGGAACAACTACAGCTGTACATTAAGCAACTTCCAGCCATTCTGGAGTTTGCTTTCAAGTCCTGGTACCATTACTTACAGTCTGTACTCCTCAAACAGCTGGGCGTCATCAATGCTACTGCAGCCTTGCAGTCGCAGCCCTATTGCTGGGGCATGCTGTTCCATGCCAGGCATGCTTCACAGCTCACTTAGTGCTAAATGAAGCTGAACTATGATAGCAGAGACAGGTATCTCTAGCAACAGCTGGTGCATGATGCCAGCCCAAGGAGACCTACACAGGTTAAACCATCACTAGTTAATTCAGTCATCGATTCCTGATTTGAGGCCAGCTTCAGCATGGGGGTAGGCAGGGTTCTCTAACATGTCCCCTCTTGCTACATGGCAGGTGGGACACCTTTACTGAGTTCCCGCAGGAGCGCAGCTCTGTCAGCCTGGTGAGCTTGGCTGGGGTGCTCTATCTGCTTGGAGGCTTCGCCACAGTGGAGACAGAGTCAGGAGAGCTGGTGCCAACGGAGCTGAACGACGTTTGGAGGTGACAATCTTCCCAGGGCTGTCCATGGGAGCATGGAAGGAATGCTAGTGGGAGCCACTGGGGGAATCAATACTTTCTGTCTCTCTTGATGCCTTCAGTGAGCTGCTTACACCAGCACAAGGCTGGATGCTCACTTCAGGATCTGTGGGTGAGAAGTTTGCCCTGTGCTGTGCTGGAGGGCACATTTGGTGATTCAGTGATCTCTCCCAGCCTCATATAGCAACGTACCAGGGTAAATTGGCTCCTTTAGCTTTGTTGCTGCATTGACATTTTGCCTGGAGCTGGTTCCAGACCTCCCATTTGATGTGAAGCAGCATTTCTGCAATGCATGGTCTCCTGGAAATCTGATACACTTACGTGTGATCAGAGAAGTGGGCAGAAAGCACTTTCTGATGGCTGCCAATAGAGTGTTAGCTGCTCCTGTCCTTTGCATCTGTAGCTCTAGAGCACCCTCAGGAGACACCCACTGGCCCTCAACATGGATGTTCAGTCCTGGCGCCACCAAGCCCTTTCCCAATGGAAAAATACACCTTCTCTAGCGAGACCACGTCCCCTAGCCTGGTGCTGCAAACCAGACCAGACTGGAGATGAAAGTCCCCATGCAGCTTCCATAGATATCTCGTGGCCAAATAATGCCTATGGGACATCACACCATGGGCTACCACCATCATGGAGAGCAGCTGAAGAGAAGCTTTCCTCACCATAACTGTCTGTCTGTCTGTCTGTCCCTAGATATGATGAAGAGCAGAAGAAGTGGGAAGGGGTCCTCCGGGAGATCCAGTATGCCTCTGGTGCCACTTTCCTTCCCGTGCGCCTCAACGTTTTGCGCCTAACGAAGATGTAGCAAAGCCTGATTTATTTATTTTCCATGGGGGTCTGGGGCAAGGAGGGATGGGGGGACGTGAGGCCATGCTTATCAGCACAGAGATGTGGCATCTGCATACTGTGTAGGACATTGCATCTGTGATTGGTACCTTTTTACTTAAATGGGAAAGGGAGGAAATTATCTTGAAGCCCCATGGGAACCTGAAGGTGCTCACAAGATAACTAGAGAAGGAGAGAAGAGCTCTGGAGCCTGCAAGTTGTTCCACTATCACTAGACAGGATGAAAAGATCATACACTTGTTCTGCTTCTTTCTCCATGTTTTCCCTATCTTCTCATCTGCTGCTAAACCTCCCCAGTTGACAGTGAAGGCAGAAAGTGGGTCCCAAGGGACTAAGTTGACATTCCCCAAGGAAATGGGCCTATGAAATATTTCCCCACTTAAGGTAGCTGTGAACATAGTGCTAGAACCCACCTTGGAGAAGAAAAGGAAGGGTAGGAGAAGTAGTACAGGAGAGACCTGGGGGAACCTTGATGAGTTTCCAAGTGATGAGGGTTGTTGAAATGAGACAGTTAAAAGAAAAGAGCAAGTGAGCATGGGCAGGGAAGTTGCAATGAAAAGAGTCTTAGTTTTTTACCTCCTCCTTGACTTTTGGAGGCCTGAAGATAAGGGCTGCAGGAAGGGAAAAGCTGTGCAAGTAGCAGTGTAGGAAAGCAGGGAGAGATGGGAACAGGAGGCTATGTGCGCTCATCTTCAGCTTTTCGGGCTCCTCATCTTCAATCACAGATTACGATGTCCTGACCTATAGATGGACAAGTGCTGTTTTTCAGGGAAAGGTTTTATATTAATGCTGTTTCTCTCATTTTTAATGTTATGACTTTTGGGATTTTTTTTAAAGAGTATTCTAGTTTGCTAGGTTCATGCAGACCTCAGATGCGTTTGGCTCTAGGAGAGCCTCCTACTGAGGAAAAATGCATATTTATTTTAAAGTTATCCATAATGATGTTTTGATAGGAACGTGACTGTACTGGCAGCAGGACAAAGATCTGCTAGAGCAGGAATCTCCTCATGCCCACACCATCTGACCAGTGGTTTATTTAAAAATAAATTATTATGCTATTTCAGAAGAGATCTCCTGTGCCTGCGTGTTAACAGAGCTGTAACTGAATGTCCACAGCAACTAAACAGAAGGAGCAAGCAGTGATGAACACACGCAGCAAGCCAGCTGCATGGAGAGCCCTAGCAGAGCCCCAGCTTTTATTCTTCTCATTTTTCCCTCAATTTGGGAGCTGAAACTTTAGCATTCATATCCTTACAGCTACTCTCCAGAGATGGAGAACTAGAAGCTTACCTAGGATTAGAAGGAAGCTGGTGCCTTCATAGTCTGATACCATGAACAGGAGTGATAATCAATAATAAAAACACCACCAAATGCAAACCTTGCAAAATAATTCCCTGAAAGTGGCATGAAAATTATGGTATAACAAATCGTATCTGGATGATTCATCAGGTTCAAAACGCAGCACAGAGAAACTCAAACAAGTTTGGAAGGAAAAACAATTTGGCATGAGTAAAGGGACCGGAGTCTTGTCCTGGTTTCTTTTCAAGGATTTTAAAAGTTACAGGATTATCTCCTTAGAGGACAATCACATCGGAAGAGTAATGAAATATTTTCACAAGAAGTGACTGGCTCTCACAAAACAGGTTAGGACACCACCTCCTGCCTGGGATTAGACATCAACACCTTTGCTTAAAGCTTTTCTTGCAGAATGGCAAGCTGTTGACACTTCGTCCCAAGAGAGGGTTAATCCCCATCCACCCGCTGCTTGGCTTTCCTGGGGGAAATCCAGGCCCTTTAAATTCGATGGGAATGTTGCTGAGCTTCAATGAGTTGTTATAGAGTGGTCCCTCGTTATTAGCTTGAGGAGTGGTGATTAAAACTGGTCCTCATTCTTGGTCACTCACCTCGCAAATGTCCATCAGGAATACAGTTAATAGGAGCTTAGTGCTCTTGCGTGATTCACATTCATTATAAAACTGTGGGAGATGCCACCACTGGCTCAGGGCAAGAAAATATAAAGGGAAAAACAGCTGTTGCACAAGAGGACCCAGAAGAGCTTGAAATACCCCATTGCTTGAGCAAGGAGAGGAAAACCTAGCACATGCAAGCCAGCGTTGGCCCAAGGAAGGCAGCAAAATTGCACATCACCAAGCAAAAGTGTGGCCCAGAGATGTTGACCACCACCATACCAAGAGGCTGCTTCAGTCCAAAGGCAGTCACAGATAAGAAATGCCAACATGAATACTCAGAGAGGCATCATTGCTTGCTGCTTCCTAGCACACAGCTCCAGGGACACAGGTCCTCCCATGGGTATCTTCTCCAGGCAATGCCAGGTGAACCCCAAGGGTGGGAAAAGACGTCTCACCTTCTATTGCTTTCCCAGTACTGGGGCTGATATTAGCTGGTAAGGTTCCCACCACTCCATTTTAAATCAATAAAGGCAGTGGGTGGTTTCAGATGGGATCCTTGGTTTCTGCACTGCCTATAGAGGAGCTCTGAGAGATGCAGCTTGTAACTCACCCAAACCTCTTGGGGCTAGTAGGATCCCAGAAATAGCCCCCACCCTCCCTAATATCCCCCCAGGGCTGTAAACACTGAGCCCCTTCCTCTATTCACTATCACCATTTCCTGGGAAGCTATTTTATTTGCCCAACAACAGTCTAACTGTCTCACACACACAGAGTCACCTCCCACCAAACCCAGCACAATGTCTATACAACAGCAGCAGTCAACATGCCCATCCTGCCTGGCTGACAACTCACACAACTGCCTGCAGAGGGCCTTTAAAATGAAACCAAACATAAAAATTAAGGTAACAAAGAAAGTGGTGCTTTACTTTTTCTTTTATAAAAGACAAATTGTTTATTGATTCAGTCCTTCCACTTGCAACCTCTTTGGTAACAGTCATAACACTTCCAGACTGGGAGAACGCAGTGGAAAGGCCCAATTCTGACCTCTCACCACTGTCAGAGCTGATGTGCCTTGGTGAGAGGCCAAAAGCATGGCCAAGGACCCGGCCTCTAGGGACAACCTGAAACAGCCTACATCTTGCCCATGGGTGGCCCAGAGAGCAGCCCCAGCACCCCAAGGGAGAAGATGGTTCAGAATGGGGATGCAGATTGGGCCCCTGGTGCCAAGGCTGACTGTGAGCTGTGCCCTGGAAGGCAGCTTTGATGCACCTCTTGGGACCTCCTAAACATTGGCTAATGGGGCTGTCAGCAAAGCAAGACTTGCCCACTCCAGTGGTAGGCAATGACTTGCCCCAGTTGGCCCCATGTTGATGGGCTAACCCAACCGTCTCAGCCTCCCCCTCATCACACAATCCCAAAGAGAGTAACTGCTGTACTTGGAGTTAAAGATAAACATATATTGATTACACATGGTCATAAAAAAAAAAAAGTAATAATAATACATTTCCTAGAACATTACTTAAGACGCTTCCGAAAAGCATCCAAGCTTCCCCTCCCCGCCTTCCCTTATCTATACAGAATAAAGTGCTTCATTTAGTTTGTTCACACTAGTAGAGCCACTGATACACTCGTAACTTGGCATGTTTGGGCAACCGATACTGAATGCTGTAAAATAATACAGAGCCAAACACCAGGCATGAGAAATTAGTTTTGAGGCAAGTGCTTGGGGTTTCATTCATTTCCTTCAAGTTCCATGCTACTGAGGTTGTTCTTATGCTTTTTTGTTGTTGTTGTTGTTTTCCTTTTTTTTAATTATTATTTTCTTCCTTTGCAAGTTCGACTCAATTCCCACCATGGTTACATGTCACTAGGCAGGGCTGCATGTGGGGAAGCTCTCTCCGTCCATGTGAACAAAGGGCATCTGTTTGTCCATCCTTCCCTCTCGACTTCAGGCAAACCAAGAGTTTAATCAGTGGAGTTGTCTAGCAGCGGATGCTCGTTTCTATTGCACTGTCACAGCCGTTCCCACTTGCCGGCTGTCCATCCATCACCACCTTCCCACCGCATTGGGGTTATGGCTGTGGTCCGAAGGGCCAGCTGTGCCTCATGGGCACCATGAGGCTAACTGGTCTGTGCTACCAGGCTCCTGGGATAGATAAACCAAAAAATGACACCCCCCCCATGATTCCCTCCCTTCCCAGAGTTCAAATGAAAGCAGAGGGGGGAATTTCAAACCCAGACAGGTCTGGGGTTAGATGCATGGGCAGAGTTGTCAGTTGAGCACTGTGTTGCAGTGTATTAATGAACTGCGTAATGGAAATCAAGCCCCTCTCCACCCTCGCAGTCTGTGGAAGAAGGGATGTGAGAGATTAAGGTGCAAGAGTTTAAAAAAAAAAAAATAAGAAAAAAATTAAAATAAGCCACAAAAAGCTTGAAAACAACAGACCCAACTCCCCCACCTCCCGCCCTGTCTGACCCAACGGGTGCCAACAGGGCCAACCGGGGTAGATGCAGGACTGACTTGCTTTGAGCTCTTAATACAGTAACGAAAACCAGACATGAAGAGACACACTGGGGCTGAGTAAGGGTGTAGACAAAAGGGCTCAGAGGCCATGTAGGACTCCCGGGAACTGCCCAACCCCTGGAGAGGGGAAGGAGCAGCAGGGATCTGGTTCTCCAAAGTGCTGTGTGCATGGTCACATCTCGACGTCTCCAAGTGGCTCTATGAGCAGCCTCTTGAAGGGAATCAGACGCAGATGGGATCAGTCACTGGGCTTTCTGCTGGGCTTCTAGCCTCAACAAGGTGCTCTCATCTCACAGTGACATCCAAGTGGGACAGGTCCTCACTGGGAGAGGACAAACTGGGACAGGGAAAGCTACCTCCAGGTGAGAGGTACAAGGGAGCAAATGTTGGTGTGTTTACTTGGGAGCAGAAGTCTACCAGCCAAGTAGGCTGATGCAGTCCATCACAAAGGCCATACAAGCAAGGTCAGCCCTCCTTGTGGTGCAGTGCTCCTATCCCATCTCAAGGCTGAGTGTGACAGGTAAGAAGCACAAGGGAGTCGTAGGGGATGTGATCTGGGAGGCAGTGGAGGAGACAGCATGGCCCACTCTACTGAGGCCCTCCAACACATCCAAGGATACCACTGAATGCTTCTCTAAAACAATCGTCTTCCCTTCTGGATCATGGTCCCTTCAGAAAGCCAATGGCCCCAAGACCACCCTCAGGGGTGTGTGTTTGAGAAGGCTCTGTGCCATCCTAATAAGCCCCAGGGTCATGGAGGAAGGAGAGAAAAGAAGCCTTTGGTACCCATCTGAGAAGGGTCAATATGGTGAGGCAACTATGTCACAGCGCCGTCCGTTTGCTCAAAGCAAATGGAGATGAGAGTGAGCCCACTGGCAGTGACTGCAATGTTGGGAGTCCACAGGATCCCAGCCAACATGAAGACAAAAAGCTATTTGTTGCTCCAAAATGCTAACACCTACAAGAGCAGCCAGCTTTCTGGAGACATCAGGCACAGGGGACCACCACTGAGCAGGAGGGAGCAACAGTCACCTAACCCATTCTGTCAAAGAGCAGTGAGGACAACAGCAGATGCTCCCCTATCTTGTCCCTCTCAGGGCAATGTTCCTGAATGTACCCGTTTAGCAAAGCCCCTGAGCACATGGCTGAATCCTCCCATCTCTGCAGGGACAGCCTCAATGCTGCCCAAGCATTTTGCTGATTTAGGCCAGGAGACAAAGTACCAAGACATCTTGCAGGGCCAGATGTGGCCTGTGTCCACTGTGCCCAGCACCCTGCTGTCACAAGGACAAGATGCAAGTAAGAAAGGGCTCCTGCAGCCTGCTCAAGGTCCTCCTCCTTCTTGCCTACCAATAGCTCACAACTTCCTCCGTGACCTAACCACATGCATCCACAGCACTGGCCTTGACAGTTATGCACACTACCTCTTGGCCAGCACCTCTCTGCCTGTGCTGCATGCTCTGCAGCCCCTGCAGTACTCCCAGCTCTCCCCATCTCCAAAGGGGACATTTCCCCAGGAAGAAAGACCACACAGCCATGGACAGACCAGTGCATGACTCCCTGATGCAGAGCACAGCAGCGAGATACCAACAAAAACTTAACAGCAAAGCCTCCTATTCTCTACCACCAGCATGAAGCCAGCCTGAAGTGAAACCAAAGACCAACTCAGCTTCAACAAACACAACATGGCCAAGGAAGTGCTAACCAATAGCGTGGAACATCACCAAATCAAACACAGCCCTCACTGGTCCCCTCAAGCCAGGGCAGGGAAACAGATGACAACCCCAAAGGGAGTGGGAAAGCTTGGGAGAGTGATGCAGGCAATGAATTGGAGGACAAGAGACCATCATCAGGTTGAATGTGGTCTGACTTTAGCTCTGAACCTTGCAATGGGACCTAGCCTGGAGCTCACCTATCAGACAGGGGTTTATTCAAATTGTTAAGGCACTATTCTGGGCCGATTCTGCCAAGAAAAGGCAGCATCCTTCTTCTCTATCCCAGACTACATTCCCGCTGGTCCTGGGGCCATCTGAGCTCTCCCAGGGACATTTTCCAACTGCAGAGCATCCCCAGGAGCCCAGCTCCTGCTGGGATTAGCAGAAAGAGCACATCAGAGATCGACTCCCTTGGGGCACCTCAAAAGTGAACCGGCAGTGAGCTGCCGATGCCCCGAGATGCAACGCTGGTGTTTGTGCTTTTGCCTACCTAGGAGGAAAACCTGTCACAGGGAAGGAAGACGTGGCAAGGGCTGCTAATGAGAGCAGGCTGACAGCTTTCCAACAGGGACATCTGCTCACCCGCCGCGGGCCACCGGGGCTGGCAGACAGGGCTGGCGGGGGCTCTTCTGTGGTGCTCACCTCTCAGCCTCTTGGGAAAAGAGCCTGGATTGAAAGACCAGCTTTACAGTACAGGGATTCAAGCACCACTAACTAGATTTCGGCTTATTATAAATATCGAAGCACCGGCAGGCATTCATTCAGGAGTGCACCACCAGTGAGCACAACCCCGGATGACACAGCATCCTGCTCCTCCAAGCACCACCAGATGAAGCTGATGCATGGGAAGATGTAACAGAAAGTGACGCCTTTTAACTACACCCTTATGGACGGATGGCAGCTCCTCCCCCAGCACCCATGCTCCTCGGTGCAGGGGGCTTCCTTCTCCTCCTTCCCCTCTCTGTGGAGAATGATGTGTGAGAAAAAGGAAAAACATACCAAAACAACCCCAAAACGAGGAGGAAAAGGGGTAGAGAGCAAGCAAAGCCTTGGCTCCCCTGGGGGGAGGCATTCCCAAAGGGCTGAGCAGTCTGTGCAGGCGCATGGCCGGGATGGGGGCACCTAGTTGTTGTTTGAGTTTACCCTGCCCGCAGGAAACAGGGGAGGGGGTGGCGGTAGGTGAGGAGGAGGAGGGAGGGTCTGTGGAAGGGGATGGAGCAGTGGCAGGGGCAGGGGGGAGACTCCAGGGCCGGGAGGCAACGGAGCAGGACTGGTGGCAGGTTGGGGAACGGCCGTGTCCGAAGCCAAGGGGTTGCTGACGCGGAAGCATTTCTCCTTGTGGGCTTTCAGCATGTTGGAGAAGCGGAAGCGCTGGCCACAGACATCACAGGGGTACGGCTTCTCGCCCGTGTGGGTTCGGCGGTGCCGCTTCATGTTGGGGCGGCTGGTGAAGCTCTTGCCACAGATCTCACAGATGTAGGGCTTCTCACCTAAGGATGGGGGAAGACAGATGAGAAGCTGGTGTCCCCTGGTGTCTGGGCTGTACCCTGCCAAAACTCCATCCTGCCATCCACCCAAAGATGCTACCCCATTCCAAGCCTTTCCCCTGGGTGCCTGCCTATAGGGGCTGCAGGCAAAGCAGGGAGCTCTCACCCGTGTGCGTCTTCATGTGCTCATCAAAGTACTGCTTCATGTTGAAGTCCTTGCCACACCACTGACACATGAACTGCTTGTGGCCAATGTGGATGCTCATGTGGGAGCGCAGCTGGTACTTGTACTGGAAGCGTTCATTGCAGTTCTGTGAAAGTGAAAAGGGGATGTGCTTTTGATGAGCACCCAGAACAATCTCACATTCCCCCCAAATTGCCAACATGTTGAAGTAGTGCAAGAAATCACTTTTTTCCCCAAAACGAACCCAAATAAATGGCTTTCTAGGATATACCCAGCCCAGTGTTTAGGTTGGATGGGCATGGGGTTGGATGCAAAATCCAGGCACTGGAGGGACAGATCATGGCATCGGACAAGTTTCATCATAAGGTTGGTAGGACCCTTAAACCAGGAGGCGATGCAAAGTCTGGAAGAGCATGGGAGCATCCCTACAGCTGTACTGGCACAAAGCATGGAGGGAGCTCCAAAACTGGATGATTTTTCCCCACATCAGTGGCTTTGTCCTTGTTTGAGAAGAAGCAGGGTGAGGAGACACACAGGACCTTACCTCGCATTTAAAAGGCTTTTCCCCGGAGTGCTGGAGCGAATGGACCTTGAGGGACATGCTGCGCTTGAAGGACTTCCCACAGGTCTCACAGGTGAATGGCATGTCCTTGGTGTGAGCTGAAGTGGAGAAGAGCAATGTCAGGAGTCCTCCTTGCACTTGAAGCATCCATCTCCCCAAGTCCCACCTGCCACCAGTGCCCAAACCCAGCAAACCCAACGCCATCTTGGGAATATAAACAGCAGCAACAGTTCAGGTACTTCCTACATTGTTTGGATCTCTTTGGTGCCTGCAAGCCCCAGGGACCCAACCACCATTGTCATGAGCAATTTGCTTTTCAAAGCCTGGCACTGGTGCGGTCTGGAAGGATAGTTGCACTTCAAACCCTCCTTTGATCACTTCTGAGGTCTTTTTTTCTGGTTAAATAAAACAAATGTGATTTCCCAGCACTATGCCTGACTGCTCCAAACCAGCCCTGAGCAGACATACATTCAGCATTAAATACTGGGCCAAATTTCAAGGCCTCTGCATTGACATGAGAAAGCTCACCCAAGAGTAAGCCCAGCCCTAAACTCCCAACACAACAGTGACAAAAAAACACCCTTCATTGCCAAAACGATGGATGAACACCCCTAACAAAGTATCCCTGTGGCATCGGTGCACTCACCAACCATGTGTTTGCGCACGTGGGCCATGGTGTAGAACTTCTTCTCGCAGATCTCGCAGGAGAACTTCTTCTCAGCATAGCCGTGAACGATCTTGTTGTGCTCATGGAGGGACCAGAGCTTCTTGAACCCCTTTCCGCACGTCACACACTGCAAGGAGAGAGGGGATGGGTAAGGAAGCAGGGGAATGTGCCCAGAGACTACCAGGATTTCCATCTCAATAGGCTATCAGCTTAATCCAGTGAAAGGGAACAACATCACTAGGAAACCTACAGCTAAGACATCAAAAATCATAATGACCAGCAAGTCTGCTACAGACCTTGTCACTTAAAAACCTCCAAAAGTCAGATTTCTATGAGGATGGAACAATGACTTTTCAGGGAAGGACATGGCATCTCCATCAATGGCTGAATTAGAACTTGCATAAACAGCAGCTCACCCACCAAGGTTCTATTCCCAGATGGGGGATTGAATTCTTGCACACAATAATGCTATTACATAAAAAAACAAAACACAATCCTCTGTGCATTAGAAGGTTGCAAAGAATACAAGGACAAGAAGAAGCCCAAGCCAGAGAGCACAACTTCAGTCTTCAGCAGATATTACAGATGTTTTACCAACAAATGAGTTTTCCAAACATACCCAAATGGACCCCAAAACCAGTCCATCAGCACAAGCAGAACAACATGACGTGCAAAGCCTCCCCCTAGAAGTTATGGCAGAGATTTGCTTCAGTTCCAGTAAGTTTGCTGTTTCTCTGAAAGATCCCAGGAAAAGCTCCAGCTGTGGCATGAGATCAGTTTGAAGCATGTGAGATCAGTTCAGTGTCCAGAGAAACACTGGAGAGCAAGCTCCACACAGGAAACCATTGTTGGAGTACAGGGATGGCAGACAGCATGGGGCTGAGGACCCTGCCAGGCGCCTAGGGTCTCTCTTTCCTCCAAGGGTCAACTCTTTGATCTTCATCTCTCCATGACTCATCTTCCTCTTGGTTAACAAGGATAAAACCATCCCTCCTCCTCACAAATGTGTTAAGAAAGTAATTCATGCCTTGGAGGCACCTCACAACAGCATGGCTGAGTGGTACCAGTGAGCCCAGGGAGGAATTCCTCTGGCTTCTCCTCCTACTCAGAGGAACAGATGCTCATTGATGGGCTTCGACCAGATTTTGCACCAAATGAGGCTGTTATACCATGGAAAATATCCCATTATGCCATGTAGTCACAGTATCTCTCCATATATATTTCTATTTAGGCACCCAAGAGGCAAAATTAGGGTCACAGAGGCATTCCAGCATCCATCATCTTCACCTTGTCATGAGTAGTCCTCTCAAGTTTTACTGTTTCTAAGTATATATTTCCACAGATAAGAACAGTTTTATCTCTGCTGTAAGAGACATTTCAGGACAAATTCAGGACCAGAGCCTGATATCAAAGACACATCAATATCCATTTTCTGCACTGAAAATGAAAAAGGCTGCAGGGGCATTCTAAAATTAAAGGTAGAAGGAAAACAGCAGATGTAGGAAAGCCCCCAGGCTGGGACCACGCACCCCGGAGGGCTGAGCTCTGTTTTCAGTTACCATAAAAAAGCATCACTTGAAAATGTAGAATTCACATCCGAAGGCGTTGGGGAGGAAATAAGAAGATAAATTATTGCAGGTTAAGAGTAAAACCATACTGAAGCTGGTCAAAGAGTTCAAGAAACAACCAATAAAGCAATGGACAAATCAGTTTTCAGGTGGTGGAGACAGGATGCCTGTTACATTGTCTGCAGGCCTGTGGACAGTGATGGGAAACCATCAAAGGGTAAAGCCTAACACCTAAAGCATTATGGATAAAATCTGGGGGCAAAAAGGGAAATAAAGCAGCAGACTTAAATGGGCTAAGAGGGATGGTCGCTCCACAGATCTGGTTGAAAACCAAGAAATAAAGACTGTCCATTATAGGTAGAGAGTTGAAAAATATCCCTTTTCCACCCAGCTATAATTCTGGGGTATATTGATGAAATTATTCAATATTATCAGAGCAACTGGAGTGAATCTGGCTATTTATAAAATTAAAAATGCTCAACTAAGTAAGAAGTAATGATCCACGTTTTCTGCAGAAAGAGGTCACTACACAGTCAGTTGTGGTTCATCCTATTCTGAAATGATCTGGAAAAAGGATAAAAAGCAGGGGGGAGGGAACCAATAAGGTGACAGCCTCATATTACCCATCAGGAAAGCTGACGAGGCTGAAGAAATGTTCTGGGAAAACTCACTTTCATTGCACAGGCTTTATGATAGGCTCTGAAACAGCCACCATGATGCAGGTGTCAGAGCTGCACTCACCCATTCCGGGAAAAAGCATCCAAAAAAAAAAAGCAATCCCAGCACTGTGAATTTTTCAGGGCCAAAGCATCAGTGCAGGCAGCGGCTCCTTCACCCACTCGATCTGAGACTGCTCATGTCTCCATGTTCCCCACACACCCTAACATTGAGATCCGCTTCATTCCGCTTTTATTTGCGGTACCATCAGCAAAGGGCTCCGGGTGCCCTGGATTGCATTACCTTCACCTAGGATGGCTGCAAGATCATTTCAAATCCGGCTGGTGGTGGAAGGATGATGGGCAAAGCTCTCCAGAAGTTGGTATTTTTTTAATTAACAGCGGCACACAAACCAGCTCATCAGGGATTAGGGGATGGGTTGGAGGGGTCTGCAGGAACACACGTTTGCTTCTCTGATGGGATGCCTACCTTTCCCTCCAAAATAGCAGTGATTTAACAGAGTCAGACTGCAAACACACGATCTCGTTAGCATTAGGTGAAGGACACACCAAGCTCAAGCCCTGCATAGATGTCAAATGCATCCGGAAATTCGCTAATACGCAAGCTGAAGAGCACAAAAGGCAGATTAAAACCATTTTAACTTGTGTCAGCAAATCTTTGAATTAAGCTAAATTGGTTTCAGCCTGGGTGGGAACAGCTGGAGTGTGTCTCCATCAGGGGCTCGCAGTGTTTTATCCAGATTAACTGAATAAACTCAAAGGAAAATCACTCCCCAAAAATTACTCCATGCTTCCACCCAGTCAGCCAAGGGGAAGCCACAGTCCCCTGGCACAAATCCTCACATCCCATACCACCATGGGACCCTCCTGAGCCTGAATACAAATCACAAGGTGAAATGAGGTTCCCTCCCCTCTGCCATGCGTCAACCACAACATCAAAAGTATTTGAGCATGAGCCCATCCCATGGTGTAGCTGGATAGGATGTCCTCCATGGTGGGTGGGATGTCCCTCCCACACTGGAACACCCCATCATAGTGGGATGCTCTTCCTTTGGTGGGATGCCCCAACCTTGGTGGGATGTCCATCCCTGGTGGGATGCTTCACCCCATGGTGGATGTTCTCCCCTTGGTGGGATGTCCATCCCCTGGTAGGACATCCCCGGGGCTGGCTCACCTGGATGTTCTTCTCGCAGTCAGTCTGGTGGTGCAGCAGCAGCTCGCTCTCGAGCAGGAAGCGTTTCCCGCACTTGTCGCAGATCTGCATGCGGCTGTGCGTGACGTTCATGTGCTTCTCCAGGTACCAGCGATTGTTGAAGACTCGGGGGCACTTCTTGCATGGGTAGTGCTGCTTCTCCTCCAGCTTCACCTTCTGGCCCAAACTATCCTGTTCCTTTTTCCTCTTCCTTCCTCGCTGCCCTTCCTCCTCCTCCTCCTCCTCTTCCTCCTCTTCCACCTTGGCCATCTCCTGCGACCTGGTTGCCATGGCAGGTTTGGTGGCTTTGGAGGCCCGGCTGCCTCTGCGGGGCTGCCCACACTTTTCCCTTTTCACTTCTGACGCATCTTCATCGTCATCGTCATCCTCTTCTTCCGTCGTCTCCTCCAGGTCTTCCTCTTCACTGTGCTCCTCCTCCTCCTCCTCACCCACTTCTGCATCCTCCTCTTCTTCCTCCTCCTCCTCCCCTTCCTCATTCTCCTCCTCCCCATCCTCCTCCGTGTCTCGCCCATCACCATCAGGCCTCCCCATCACAGCTGCCTCACTGGCAGCTCCCTTCCCCTCGGTGCCCTTGGAGACATTGAGGGTCTGGTTGTTGAGGTTCACCTCCACAATGATCTGTTCCCGGTTGTATGAGCCCTGGCTGTCCAGGTCCTCCTCCGACTCCTCACCCTCCATCTTACAGACAGCACCTGGACCACCATCCTTCTCCTCCTTGTAGTACTGCTTGGCTGGACCAGGGGGGAGCGTCCCACCACCCGTGCCATCTTCCACCCGCACTGAATAGGGGTCATTGCCCTCCCGGGCATAGATCTTGGGATGGGGGGCATCCACCTCCTGCTTGATCTCGCAGTAGTAGGGTGGGGGTCCGGCACAGCCCTCAGCAGGCAGGGCCATGTCAGTGGCCAGGCTGAGTGAGCGGGTGTCGAGGAGGTCCTGGCAGGAGGAGGCAATGTTGTTCATCTGCAACACAGCGGCTGCGTTCAGCACATCCTGCACGTTGCAGGAGTTGACGAGGAGCTTGGAGGTGTAGATGAAGTTGAGGATCTGCTGGAGGCCCTGTGAGGTGAGAGCCTCCAGAGAGAGCTCCACACGCTGCAGCTGCTTGTTCTGGGTGAAGAGGGAGTGGAAGAACTGGCTGTAGGCTGCCAGGACCCCCTTGTGCGCGGGGAAGATGCTCTTGTGCTGCACCAGCACAATGTCCACGTCGCACAGGTCCGGCTGAAAGAGGCGCTGCTCGTTCAGTCTGTCCATCAAACACGTGAAGTGGAGGGCTACATCCTCCACCAGGGAGTACTCAGCTGAAGGGTAGTCAGTCGTTTTTTCGACTATCAGCTGTGGGGAGGAAGGAAATAGAATAATTCAAGAGGGCTCCTTCCCCAGCAAACACCCACCCAGCCATGCCACCTGTCCCTGTCCATGTATCCCAGATCAAAGATACCAACCAAGACGCTCCACCACCAACTTAATTCCAGGAGACTCAACCAAGAAGGAGAAAGCCCAATGAAAGGATAGGTCAAGCACCTACTGACATCCCTTCAACCTGGGGTAGGAGGCACCATGGCCACCCCACCACCAAGCTGGTCCAAAGCCTGGCTCAGCTGTCCACACTCATGCAGGGGGAAATGTCATGCAGTGGAGGGGATGCCTCAACCTCCTAAACCAGGTGGAAACCCCAGGGGGACATTTCCCCCATGTAGGAAGCCAATTCTAGGCACCAGCTGAGATTTAACCCCCTAAATAGAAGGAAATTAGGACTTTAAATCTCCCTGCTTCTACAAGATAATTACATAAAACACAGTAACCTCTCATATTTCCCGAATTACACCGTGTGCTCTGACTCACGTCAGCAGCTAACTCCCTAGCTGGATTCACTAGGATGATTTATGCGCTTTTTTAATACCCATTTTAAATTGCCTGGGGAAAGGCACTACCTGGAAAAATTCAAATCAGGGAGCAGCAGCCCCAGGCTGGGAAATGCTGTGACTGCCAATGCTTCCCAGACTGCATTCGCTGGGTATTTAATTCCACTTACATACATTTTGCATGGTGCAAACCTCCTCTGGACATCCATCACCTCTCCTGGGGATACCGAGCCCCAGGATGGGTTTGCCAGCTGCATCCCAAACACAAGGGATGTCCCACACTCTAAATCCCATCCCCTGTATTGAAAGAAGGTGGGATCACCCCTTATCCTCTGCTTCCCTTTGTCTTGCTGTGCTGAACACCCAGTTCATGGATGGAGAAGGATCCAGTCATATTAACATCCTCTTTTCCACACCACTGCAGGATGTGACCAAGGACATGGTGCAGAACAGTGGCAGAAAGGGAGGGTTCAACTTGTGAGGTTTATCATGCACCTTACACTCCAGAAAGCATTCCTCAGCTCCAATTTTTTGTCTGGAACAAATGGCAGCTCTTGATCAACCCCTGAATTCCAGCAAGACACAATTTGTTTGTCTTCTATTTTTGTGAGCCAAAGGCGAAAGCACACGCAGACAAAAATGTTTAAATAATAAAAAAGGGTGTTTTCTTCTGTTTTCTCAACAAGTTTTTTCTTAAAAAATGTTCCCCCTCCCTGCCAAAATTCTTCGTTTTCACTGAATTCATGCTCCACAACCAACCCACCCACCCAACCAACGGGGTCATCAGCTTCACATTGTCCAGAGGGCCCCAGAGAGCCCCAGCAAGCTCACACCAGGGGGAAAACTGGACAAAACCAGCTTTTCTGCAGCCTGGAGTAAGGCAAAGAGGGAGAAGGGATCTTATATATATTTCTGTATATATTTTATACCTGTATTATATATTCATTTTCCATATATATTAAAACACTGTGTAAATACACGTAAACATATAAATACATAAACACTCCACATACATATTTGTTACAAAATGCTGCATCCCAGCTGGAACATCTGCCACCTCTACCCCCACCCCCCCCGATTTTCTGAGCCTTGTAACTGCCAAGGACATTACGACAAGAGGAACTTGGATGCCTCAGCCCCCCCCAGACACATAGGAAAATAAATAACACTATCGTATGTATTGAGCGCTGGAGGGACAGCAAAAGCTTTCAAGTGGAGAGGTCTGCTCTTTGCCAGGGACTTGCCTGCTTTGCTTGCGCTATGAAAAAAACCCAGCTGAATTCAGGTTTTTCCTCCTAGGATCCATCTCACCTCATTCCCCATATAGGATGCCCCAAGCTCAGCACGGTCACAGCCATGGAAAAATGAATGCAAAACAGGGGGAATTGGTTCCGCCAGGCAGCATCATCTCTGCACAGGACAGCCAGGAAAACAAAAGCTGGGTTCTGCTCCCGATCGAGGTTTTTTGGCAAAAGGGGCTGATCCCTCACCCAGAGCCGGGCCTTGCCAGGCAGCTCTAATCAGTCCCAGCAGCAGTGAGGACAATGCGTGTCTTGGCCGCGTCCCGTCGGTGACTTCAGCCCGGGCTTGTCAGCGGGAGGCTTTTGCTCTTTATTGCTATCAGATGCTTTTCGTGAGCCTGCCCAGAGCCCCAGCCAAGGCTAGAGGCGCCTGCCGGGGTGAGATCCCAAGAAAGACCCCAACTTGCCCTAAAATACCCCTCTGGCAGCTCCCGCTCCTGCTGCCGCACTGGAGCAGAGAAGCCCGATTAATCGGGATTAATGGGAAGGTTAAATCCATCACTCTTCCCCTGGGAGAACAAATACTTTAAATATATATATATATATTTTTTTTTTAAATCCCAAACGTATTAAAAAATACTCATTGAAAAAATAAAATCGCAGTTTTGCTCTTTTCCACCATCACCACCTGGGTGGGTTTACTCCCCCGAGCGGCCCACTGCAGGAGCAGGTCACCCATCCCATCCCATCCCGAGTCTGGAGGTGGGGTGTTCAATGGTGTATGAAACTGGAGGGAACCCTAAATCCATTGACCCCCCCCCCCCCCCCCCCAACCAATCCTGGCAAGGGCCCCAGNCCATCCCATCCCATCCCGAGTCTGGAGGTGGGGTGTTCAATGGTGTATGAAACTGGAGGGAACCCTAAATCCATTGACCCCCCCCTCCCACCCCCAATGAACTCTGGACAGGGCCCTGGAATCATCATCACAAAAAGAGCCCATAAAAATTACTCGAAAGCAGCGTGTCCGTGAGGTCCCCACGCCAAGGGGACGGCAGCGCCTCCAGACAGCCCTCCCTGCCCCAACGCTGCCCTCCAGCGCTATTTTCAGAGTATTTTCAAGCAGCACTGCCAAAGTCCGCTCCCAAAACGGCCAGCTGGAGGATGGGGAAGATGCTCAGGGTGAGAGGGGACAAAGGGATGGAGTTAGCTGAGCCCTGGTGGCAGTGGATGTGAAGAAGAGACAGGAGTGATACAGGAGACGCTCATGCTCGCTGGACCAGGGCAGTCTTTCTCCAACAAAGCCACTGAAAATACTGTTACAGGAGATGAAGCCTGAGCACAGCACCGTCAACCCCTACCATGCCTCAGTTCCCTTAACAGCCCAACCAACACCTAATCACCTCCCTTTAAAGTGGGCCGCTGCTGGATTTACCTCAATGTACTAAGATAAAATACCATTTATCTTCACAGATCCCTAAATGTTCCTGCAGCAACATACCCCCATGAGTGAGCAATAGGTTGGGTCACCCTGGACATATTTAAATACTCAAATCTGCAGGCCCCCAGGCCACCTCTGGCATTCACCAGCCTCTCTATTTATTTATAGCCATGTCTATTGCCCTCATCACTGGAGTATCAAGGATCACGAGTATCTATCTCCTGTACTAGCAAAAGGATAGGGCTTGGGGGGCATACAAGGCCCCCTTTGGGGAGCCAGGTGGCCACAAGCCCCTGTTTCAAGTGGGGCAGGGTGGTGAGATGAGTTGCCTGTGAACCAGCTTCCATTCAGCACAAAATCTAGGGATTTCCTTAAATTTTTCACCACCAAGACTCCCATGGAAAACAGCAATCTGCTTTTCTGTACCATCTGCAACCACCAAAACATTTACCACTGACCTTCAGTATTAAACCTGCATCAAGGAAAAGCGCTTTAATGAGCAGCTGAATATGATATTAGCACTTGCTCCTCAAAGAAACCTCATGTCCTATCCTCAATTTGAATACCGCTGCATTGCAGGGTGAAGAGCTTGGCTGAAACTATTCAATCCCAAAACTTCATGTTTGCTAAAGAAAGAAATAATATTAAAATCCCTTATCTTTACAGATTATTTCAAGTGATACAAAGATGTATTATTAGGAATCCCAAAGACACACATGCTTTTGATTTTAATGCACATCCCCATGCCATTTGCCCTCTGCTTTCAAGACCCTCGGATGAAACTTTCAGCCTTTACCCCCATAGTTTTGAGGCTACATAGGGTTTAGGTTTTTTTAAGGATGACGTGGTGCACATGTCTCCCAAAAAACAACTCCCAAAACCAGGATGCACCAGCATGAAGCCACCCCAGAACCAGCAGCACTGCCTGGACTACACATTGCCAAAACCACCCATTTTTGGACCATGGCCATGCACGGAAACTTGGCACTGATGTAAAACATATCCCAACGCACCCTATCCTCGCCTATCACCTACCTCCACTGCTTTGCTCGCCTGTCGCCGCCCTCCCCGGGTGCCTCTCCCACGGGTGCTTTGCCCTCCCGTGGCACAGTGCTGTGCTGGGGGTAGGGGTTCTTTCCCTTCTCTGAACGGGTGTTTTTATTTAATTAGGGGAGGGTTGTCCGGAAAAACAAGCAGGAAGGGAAAACAATAGCTCGGCCACAGCCCCGCCTGGTGAGGCGCCGGCCGACACGGCCCCAAGCACCCACCGCCAGCATCCTGCCCACTATGATGGGATGCCGCTGGGGCTGGACCGGGCACTCACAAGGAATGGTCCCATCCCAGAGGCCAGGAATGGCCAAGTCCTTTGGGATGGTGGTGACACCATCTAAAGTGGTGACTTTCATCTACATACTGTCTAAAAGGCTTGAGGCTGCCCAAATTAGAGCCGTGTGCAGGCTTCAGGGAGAGGAAGCGAGAGGAAGGGGCTCAGTGATGCTCTCAAAGCCTGTCCCACTCCAGGGTGCTGAGCATCCCAAAAAACACCTCCCATACTCTACATAAGCAAAGAAGAGCATTAGCCTGGCTTGGGGAACAGTCAGATGGTTCACAGGCTTTTTTTTTTTTTTGTTCCCCTCCCTTTTGGTTGTTTTCTAGGGCTTTTTTAATAGCATCCAGCATGTACAGGCTTCAGCTCAAAGATGCTTTTCCAGGGAGCAGCCTGGGAAGCCAGCAGCAGTGCCAGGCCCAGCAGGACCATCCTCAGTGCAAGGGAATGGGAACAAATCCTTCCCCATGCAGCCAAGGAGCTGTCCCTGCAAATGGGGAAAAGGTTCATTTGGACTTCTCTTGTAAGTGCCACAGCCACCTGCAGCACTGGGAGAACAGTGGGATGAGGTGGGATGAGCAACACCAGGCTTCATCCTGTTGGGAATGGGCACTGGCTTCCCAGCAGCACAGCCCGCTGAGGGTTAATGGTTGGGTTTTTTTTCTCATTTCCCAAACCCACCAGCCTCTCTGGCATCTTTATTTTCTTTTGCACACAGAGCTGCAAAGCTACAAAGATGCTCTGCAAGGACAAACAGATGGGACAACCCTGCTAACACCCCCCATCCCCAAACTGGTCCAGTGAGGCAATGCTGCAAAGCTGCTCCTTGCAAATGCCATCACCACCACCACCATGATGGCACCAGTGACACCATCCCTCTGTTCCACCAAGGGCGACAGTGGAGGGCATCGCCAAGCCCTGAGATCAGCCAGTAACCCCCGTGTCCATCCCGACATGAGTGAAGGCGAGCCCCATACTCTGCACAAGCACAACCTCCTTGCTGCAAAAATATTGAGGCTTCAGCCCAGCACCACATTATCTCCAGCCCAGGATAAGCCTTGATCACTCTGCTCTGGACGGAGAGCAGAGGCATCAAAACTGGGCTGGATGCACCCATCCATCTGTCCATGTCCCCTTGGTCAGGAACCAAAGAGGTTTCTCTGTGTGCACCCAGACCCAATATGCAGTGCAAAAGCTCTGTAGGCAATTCAAGCTCTGTGCTAAGCCTATAGCAGGGTCTGGGGTTAAACCCCAAACTGCTGCTGGATTTTGGCAGAGTCAGCATCCTCCTGACAAACACCGAACACAGCCAGGGCAGACAAGCCACAGGGTCCCCGCCAGTGCCTGGCACAGCCAGTGACATTCAGCTGATAGAGACATCCCCGATCCACCACCCTGGCACAAGAGCAGACATTGGATTGCGATGCTGCCCTCCTGTCCAAGGGATGCAGGGCCTGCTGCAGAGTCAGTGCTGTGGTGGAAGAGCCCAGGACATACACACACACACACACACACACACACACACACACACACACACACACACACACACACACACACACACACACACACACACACACACACAGAGCCACTGCCTCCCCCCTCCCCTCCCCGAGAAAAACAAGCGGAGGGAAGATTGAGGGAGGAAACAAGGACAAAACCCAATGCTGACCTCCCCAGCCGGGCTGTCAGCCAAGTGGCTGTGCCAGGGGCCAGCTCCGAACCACTGCCCAGCCTGGCGCGAGCCGGCGAGGCCAGGGAGGAGGTGAGCATCATCCCCTCTCAACCCTACGGGTGCCCCCAGTGCCACCAAAGGAGGGGATAGATGCAATGGGGGAGATGGTGCACAGAGTCCCCTGTGACCCATAGGACACCCAGGGACCCCAAATTCAGTGCAGGGAGCATGGACGGGTGCAACGGGACAGCCACTGCGCTGCTTGTGCATAGCCTGAAGCCATAGTGTCCCTGAGCCAGCCCCAAATACACACTGCCAAGCAATAGCCAGGAAGAAACTAAGATCCCTGGAAAGCAAGGTGGATAGACGCACAAGGCCTCCTCCAATACACTGCTGAATTAGGTTGGCACTGGACAGCACACTCCCCTGCCCAGCACCATGGTCCTCATCCCCAGGGAAGCCACAGTAACCTTCCAAGTGGGTCAACAGTGAGATGGGATGTGACATCTCCGAGGTTTGCCCACACACAGCTCCCATCAAACCGTAAGCCCAACTCCAGACCACAAAATTGCCAGAGAGGTCCAAGGTTGAGCTTCTCCCAGCACCCTGAGCACAGCTTGCCATCCTAGAGCATCCTCTCCAAAGCCTCACACTGACCTCAGGGATGGTCCCCATCCCCAGCTCCATCCTAAACCCAGCCTTGGCTGGGGCTTTTTGTGAAGCACCAGCCATGTTCCTCTCTGCCAGTCATCCTTCCTGATCAACACTTCCAAAATTTTTATGAACATGGATTAAAATGGGTTATTTTTATCATGGCTCTTCCAACAAATCCAGCCGCTCAGGGATCAGGGCTGTAACCCAGAAAAAGGTGTCAGCAGCCCTGGCTCTGGGCAAAAGGTACGATCCTAAAAATAGTAATTAAAAACCAGTTTATTGTAATTAAGTCTTCTAACCGTCATATCTGTACCACCATGGCCAGTCCTTCCCCATATCCAAAGTCACCTCAGGTCTGACCAGAGGCAGCTGAAGCACTGAAGTTGGCTGAAGAAGGAACAGCAGCCTGAAAGGATACAGGGATAAGTCCTCAGATGTCCCACACAGGAAACCCAACAGGGCCAGCCCTGCCCTGCAAACACCACTCCAGCAGTGCAATGCAATGGGTTTCCTTTAGAAATAAGAGAGGAAAAATTAGGGGCAGCTGGTACAGAGACAGATCCCGAGCTCATCCTCACCACCAGCATCCTCCAGCCTTTCAGGGACCACAGATCCCATGGGATGCCAGGGGACATCTAAGATGCAAACCACACAGGGGACTTAGGGGATTCCCTTTCTCAGGACTACACAAATGCAGAAGCAAAACAAAAACTTCAGCTCTTGCTCTTCCTGGAGAGCACTTTGTTACGGCCATCGCCACGTCCCCATCTGAAAAGCCTCAAGGCAGCAGTGCGGGAGAGCCCTCAGTTTTCTCCTCCAGCACCAGCAAGGAGGGAGGATGGGGAAATCAGCAATTCCCCCGAAACCTTCAAAGACCCTCTGATGTTTTGACACATTCAGTTTACCCACAAAAGGGTTTTGTTTTTTTTTTTTTTTCCTTAAGCAGAAAAATCTACATCTTAAAAATAACCAGTATTTAACCGATTCACAGGCAACCTCCGGCTTCCCCCTCCCTTTTACACGGAAGGCATCTCCAAAGGCAGCAGAGGGTTATTTTAGTGAAGGGGGTGACATGCCTCTCCTCCAACCTGAGACACAAACACAGGGCCGTTTATCTCTCCTGACTCCGGCATTTGCCTGGTAATAACCTAACGCGCCGTTAATTCCTCGCAGGGAGAACAAAGCTCAGTCCTGAAGCCAAGCCAGGCGGTGGTGATAGGAACCCTCCAGATGCCCCAGCAAAGCCCCTGGAACGGTGTTTAGCCCAGCCAGCGTCCTCAGGGAAACTCCACAGTCAGAGCCGAAATGTTTGCACACAGCAAATGATTTTAACCCCAGATCTAGAAAATAAAAATAAAATCTTAAAAATTCCCTTAACATCCTTCCAAGGAGGATTTCTGCTCTGTGAAGTAAATTTTCCTCTGTTTCTGGCTGAGGCCAGGGGCACAGGAAAGGTTTAATTCCCAGCTTTTCACCTCCTTCCTCACAGGGCTGACCACTCAGGTGGGCTCTGGACATCTCCATTCCCACCTTGGGGATGAAATGTTTCCCAAAACCACCCCAGTACATCCCCAGGTCCATCAGCATCTCCCTCCGGAAGGGATGCAGGGGCGGCTTCATAAAGTGATTAATGCCAGCACGGAATTTCACAGGCTGAGTGCAGCCAGTATGTACCCAAACCGGACACCGGCTGCCCCCAGTATTAGAGCCGGGGAGTGCCAAGCTCCATCCCAGCATCCCGGCTATCACTTCCTGCACCAGCTCAGCTGTGTCTATTTTTCCAAGCTTGCACTTTCTTCCCCTGTCTGAAAAGCCGCTCGAACGCCTCCAGGGTGTTATTACGGGCACGGAGCCATGGCTGGGGCAATCACAACACCGCACTTTTAGGGATGGGGGAAGCACCAGAGCACCTGGAACTGCGGTTCCTGGGCGCGCACATCCCGAGGGATTTTCCCTGTGCATCTTCCCGACTCAGGCCTGCTCTCTGCAAGTCGAACGAACCCCCCTCAAAAGTCCACCGGCTGCTAAAATAGGTCATTGCTGCAAGGCTCCCGGCGCAACCAGCCTCCCTTCCTTGTTATTATTATTGTATTTTAGGAGGATTCATGGAAAATGCCTTTGCAAACCCGAAGCAGGGCGGGATGCTGCGCCTTCCCCGGGCCTCACTCCTCTGGGGGATCAGGGTGAGCCCAGCATCCCGTATACCCCCTTGGGAAAGGGGGCCCACGGCAGGAGCAAGCCGGGAAGGGGGGCGGGGTACACACAGGGACAAGGAATTATCAAAATGAAGGAGTCATCTGGGGAACAAAAAGGGCCGAGGAAGCCAGAGGCTGATCCCGCACCCCCCTGCTCCCTCCCGCCCCAGAAAACCCCATATCCTCCGGCCTGGGCCATCAGGCAGCCCCAAAAGTACCATCTGTGCCCCTCCACCGCGGCACAAGCCCCGCCGCTGACCACGAACGGGGGCCTTGAGATGGGCTTGGCCCCGCTGCTTAAACACACACCCACCCCCCCCCCCCCCCCCCACACCACCCCC
>NDXB01002807.1:253819-265734 GCA_002631895.1 Agapornis roseicollis
TGTTTTTTTTTTTTGTTGTTTTTTTTTTTTTCCTGCCTTTTGGAGGAGGATGGGGGGAGGGAAGGAAATCACCGCGCCGCCGCTGCTGGCATCCCCCGTCCCTGCTTTCCTCTTTTTTCCTTTTTTTTTCTTTTTTCCTTTCTCTCCCCCGCTTTTTTCCTTTTCTTTTTTATTTTTCTCGTTTTCCCTTTCTTCCCCCTTTTCTTTTTCCTCCTCCTTCTCCTCTTCACCTCATCCTGCCCATCGCCATGTTCGCCCCTTTTAGGAAGACGGAGGAATGCGGAGCGGCGGCGGCTCCGGCTGCCAGGAACCCCGGGGCCGCTGATTGGAGCCGCCGCATCAGATGGGGCCGCGGCTGCCCCTTTAAAGGGACAGGGCCCCGACGATAACGACGACACGCTGCCGCTCACCCCACGCGTGACAGCACCCCCATCGTTCCGGCACCCCAACCCCAGGTTACAGCCAAGTCTTGCGGGGAGCACCCCTTCCACACACTCATACACCCGGGAGCATCCTCTGTACCCCACTGAGGGAAACTGAGGCACATGCACCCCGCCGAAAAAAGCACCATAAAACCACCAAAAAGGCTTTTTGGGGCATAAAATCCTGCTTTGGGGAGTCGTGGGGTAAGGTTGGTTTTGTTGGAAAGCTAGCCTGCTGTTGAGGGCAATGGCGTTCCCTACAGGTAGAGATAGATGGGGCGGGTGTTTAAGGCACGTCTGGTTTTAGGATGGGGGGCTGGTAGGTGGTCGTGGGGGGGTCCACCAACGCCCCCTCAAGCCATGGAATGTGAGGCACAGCCAGCCCCTACCTCACTCCCCCAGAATAAAGCAGGAGTTTATTATTATTTCCTCTGCTTGGATCAACCTAATGCTGAGCATCAGATGGGTTTTAGCATCTCAATGCAACCCATCTGTGTCTCCCCAGAGGACGGGGGAAAGCTGGAGCAGACATAGAGGGGGAGTCCAGGGAGGCAACATACAGTGTCTTCATGGTGCTCCCACATGTCTGATGCCCCTCGGCAGTGGGCTCCACCAGGGCAGGAGAAGACCCATGAAGCACCCAATGTTGGAATGCTGACCACTTCCAAGACCCACTTCTGCCGTCACCACTCGTGCAGACACCATCCAAAATTCCCAGGGCAAATGAATTCTGTTCTACCATCCTAACAGCAGAGAAACACAACAGCTTCAAAGGGTGACAGCAGGGTTGGGGGCATCCCCAGAGCCCCCAGGCTGCTGCATCTTCATCCCACTTTCCCAGCACTTCTCCCCTTCCAAACCACTCCCTTTTGCAGACAAAGATGTGGTAACGTCTTGCACTTGTTTAGACTCTGCCTCGGTTGCTGTGTGCAGTAACATCTTCCAGATGTGTCCAGCTCTTTGCATAATGTTGCTGCAGCCATGTCCTGCCTGCATTGGCTTTATTTAATATATTTAATTCTTTTTAATGTCCTTCCTTGCTCCCAACCCTTATCCACTCTGTAGGAAAAAATCCTGGCCGATGCCACCAGCACCTCTCCCCTATCAGAAAGCTTTTTGTGAGATGAGTGTTTGGCCTATCCAGCATGTCTTCTACCCTGGAAACTTCCAGAAGCTACATAAGCTCCTGGAAAACACCCTGCTGACACACAGCCAGTGCTGGGGTGAGGGTGAGATGAGGCCAGAGGTGGGAGCTGGGGATTTAAGCTCTGCTCCAGAACCGAAATCACTGCAGCAAATTCATGGATGTGGCAGAGAGAACCAGGGAGCTCCAGAGCTTGGAGCCTTCGTAGCTCTGAAGCATGCAGGTCTGCAGGGACAGGCAACGATGCTCAAAGCCCTGATGCCACTCTCGTGGGCTCACCACGAGGTCTTTGCCTTTTGGGGGATGCTGAGCCCACTCTCATATGGAAATCTTGTCTTTGTCGGCCACAGCTTTTCCTTCCTGACATGGGAGAAGCTGTTCCTGCAGTGGCTGTTGCCACCAGCAGAAGGGGAAAAGTTCTGGAAGTGTCACATTTGGGTGAAACACTTCACTTGGCAACAGTGACTACAGCCGTGCTCCTAAGATACAAAACATATGTGGGTTAATGGCCACAACTATCCATGGGCTGACAAGTTATTTGCTGGAAAAGCTTCCCAATGCTCCCAGCAAATCCCACCCAACCCCATTTGGTGGGATACCATTTGCTGGCAAATTGGTAGAACAGACAAATTGGTCTTGTGTGTGGCTGGTGCAGTGCAGGGGCTGTCCTAACACACTTAGGCTACCCCTTCTTGTGCACCTCATCCCACCATGCAAAGGCCAAGCAGGGTGAGACGTAAGACACTTCAAGCGCACAGTTAAGGTTAACAGGGCTCATGGACAGCTAACTTCTTGTGGGAGCTTTTTCCCTTCAACTGCTGGGGTTCCTGGAAGAGGGAAATTCCAAGCTCTCGGTGCCTTCACACAAAAATAGGGAAGGTCTTCCTGGGAGGGTGTGGGCTGGGGGCTGGTTCTGCCACATCCTTATCTGTATCATTGACCAAGGTAAAGGGAATGACCAAGGAAAGGTGAAGAGGGTCCGGCATGGCAGACAGATATGGAGATACAGTCTTCAGTTCAGTCATTGTTAGGGAATGGGGTCTCCAGAAAGAGCAAAGCTCTGGAGAAACAAGGAGCATGGGGAGGAAGGCCCTGGTGACACAGGTGAAGTGTTGCGTCTCCTTCCTGTCTCTTTTTAGCAGTGTGATGCCCACAAAAGGGACATCTCTTGTAGCTTTCCCTCTTCCTTTCTCTTGCTGAGATATGAGTTAGAAACCCAGTGACTCCACAAGATCACAGAGGGTCTAGAATGAAGGATCAGCCACAACAATACAGAGACTGGAAAATGTTTAGGGGAACCAGGTGAGGTGCATATTTTCTTGATATAATGGATCTTTGGTAGTTCAGCTTACATTTCCATAGTTTTGGTCTTCTCTAAGAGAAGTATCAGCAAGGACAAGGGACAAGAAGAAAGCTGATGCCCTGTAATAGCTCAGACACTTTCGAGTTTTTGAGGACCTAGGCAAGAGCCTGTAGGTATTCAAAAGATGTGTAGATGTGGTGCTTAGGGACATGGTTTAATGATGGACTTGGTAGTGTTTGGTTTATGGTTGGACTCAATGATCTTAATAGTCTTTTCCTGTCCAAATGATTCTGTGATTCTACAAAGAGCCAAGTGGACCTGAAAGGGTAACTCCAAGGTGGCACCATGTCCTCCCACTGGCTCTGCTTGCTTGGGCTGGGTTCACTGCTTTAAGTGCAACAACTGTGCTCTGCTGGGCATCTTCTGTAGGCTGGAAATCCTATAGGCACGTGCTCCAGGAGATGGTGAGATGAGCTGCCTCGGTGTCCACCCTTCATGAGCCAGCACTGAGCCACCAGCACAGCAGGCATGCATGAGTTTGGGTAGAGCAGGTGGAAGAGCCCTCCAGATTGCCATGGCCTTACCCATGGGACATAGGATGGAGGCAGAGGATCTCTTTAGGGATGCATCATGGGCTTGGCAACCGTTTTTCACTTAGCAGCTGGTTTTCTGAGCAGGCGTGTGGATCATGGAAAAGAAGGGATCAAATCAGGCCAGGAGAGAGAATAAAAAACAGGGAAAGCAAGAACATTCCTAGAGGCTCTTTGGCCTCTCTCCCTCCAACCTCCTGAGAGGAGCAGGAGGAGGAGAGAGACATAACAAAAGGCACAAGAAAAGGATGAGCCAAAGCAACATTAACACGAGGGTTGCAAGGTCCAAAGCAAAAAGCGTCGTGATGCAACAGGGCAGGCCCCTTCCCAAAAGCCCGCCAGCTTCTGGAGGACCCGTGGTCCTGCAGAAAACACTGTCCTTTTAAGGCCAGGCGAAGAGGGCCGTGGTGTGGGAGCTTTGCCCTACTAAGGGAAAACATCTCCCCCCTTACTGCTTCCAACGAGAACACCCACGGCGTGAGTATAGACAAGCTCTCAAAGGACAACTGAAATACCGCCGCTTTGCTTTGACCCCAATTCTTCTTTCTTTTATATTTTTCCCCTCTTTGATTTCTCACTTCTGCCTCCAAACTAGGAAAAAAAATAATAAATTATAAAATAATAAAAGAAAATCAATTATCTGGGTGGGACTGGATGGTTTCAGTGGCACCCTCACGTCACAGTGTGGGGGATCAGGCTCATAAGAGCCTCCTGAGGACAGGGGGGAAGTCTCCCCTGGGCAAGCAGCCCTTCCTGAGGAGGATGGTCTCCTTCCTGCAGGCAGCTGCTAGCAGCAGCCGTGCTGGTGTTCACCCTCCTCCCCTGCACTGTGGAAGGGCCGCGATCCAAGCCAGGGAAGACGCTGTTACTCCACTCTCCAACACGATGCCAAGGCCATAAATCCATCCACTGCTGCAAATCACAGCCTCGGCTGACCCGGCATCTTGCTGCCCGAGAGGGAGCCATCACCTCCCGGATCTGTAAAGCACACCTTATGCCAAGTCAGGCAGTATTTTCCTCTTGAGGGATCGCAGCTCCTCCAGGAATAGCTTTTCCTCTCTGGTTTGACAGAGGCAGGGAAGGGAATCCACACTGCAAATAAGACCCTGACACATCAGGAAGTTTAGGGAAGCTCCTGAATTTGTGTTATCTCTGTTTTTCATGCACCTAGTAATTTGCCCACCCACAGGCATCTGCTGGATCCAGCAGCAGGCAGGTTTTAATTCTCAGAGGAGCTCATACTGGATTCCAGGTCCCATTTCCTACCAATTTTGTAATAATCAGGTTTAATTTTATATGTTGTAATGCCAGTATTAGGAAGTTTGCTTACAACCCTTGAATTATAGTACAGTGGTGAGAAGAACAGTGTTAAATTAAAATTGCTTGGAGGAGGAAGGTGGAGACAGCTTCCCCCCAATCATAGTGTTTATGTTAAAAGGGGTTTCCAGAGCTCACATGGTACAATGTCTTACTCAAAACAGGGGAGAAGGGGGAGGAAGGAGTTCATATTTTCATGTTCTTGCTGTTCTCTCAGCACTGTCCCCAGGATGTGGACCAAAGAGGAGCCCTGACCCATACCCTTCACAGCCCAAACATCTGCACTGCTGCTGAACATCAAAAAATACTTCTTGGGTACCAAAACCCAGAGGGAGGTGAGGCTGTGATGAGTCTTTTTGCACTGCCTGGCTCAGTGTGACTTTAGTGTCCTTGCATCCCTGGCACAGTGTCGCTGTTGACAGACATCCGTTCATTAGTAGTGGGGCTCATTAGAGTCAAGTGCTGCAAAAACACAGCACCAGAATTAGTGCCATGAAGTACTTTTTCCAGGTGGGTCACCAAAATATATTATAAGGGAGGAGAGCATACTGCAGTTGACATCACCCTGCTTTCTGAGTTGGTCCTGCTTGACTCTGAGTTACAGCAGAGGAACAGAGCATTGCAAGGTCTTTGTTTTGGGATAAGGCCCTGGCACTGGTTGCCCAGAGAAGCTGTGGCTGTCCCATCCCTGGCAGTGTTCAAGGCCAGGTTGGATGGGGCTTGGAGCAACCTGGTGTGGTGGAAGGTGTCCCTGCCTGTGGCAGGCAGTTGGAACTGGATGAGCTTTGAGGTTCCTTCCAACCCAACCATTCTGGGATTCTAGGATTCTGTGAAAAAGAGCTTATTTCAAGTGTTACTTAACTGCAGGTTTTAAGATTGAGGCCTGTGCAGTGGATGCATCAAGCAAGCCAAGCCAGGTTATCCTCACTGCTGTTGCATTGGATAAACAATCTCTATTAACAACTTGACTTGGCAGGTTTATTATTTTTGGAGGAAAAAAAGATTAGTTTTATCCTCCCACCAGGCCTTTCTCCAGCCATTACTTGCTACTGCTCACTTGCATCACCAATTTAACCGCTGTTGTGTTCAGGGCACTGGACAAAAGCAAGTTCAACAAAATTTAACCTTTTTCATGAATAAGCGTGTGGATTCTATGTTCTAGGTGAGGAATCAAGAGGTGTCTATAATTTATATATGTTTTTTAAGGCCCTCAGCAGGACTATTAAAGAAACTAAATTGCCACAGGACTGGAGAAAATGTGCTTTTATTGCTCAAAAGCTGGTCAGAAGAAGAAAAAGGTAGGGCTTTAACGGTCATTTTTCAGGGTAGAAAAAGAGCCCATGGTGAGGTATACCAGAGACCTAGTGCTGGGGGTCTTTTCGACATCTTTATCAGCAAGCCGGAGGAGTAAGAAGAGCAGGTGCTTGCAGTGAGCTCTTCCAACGTCATCAAGTGCCACACTGACAGCAAGAGACTCAGAGAAGCTCTAGAAAGAAAAGGAAAAGCAAAGAAGGAGGTTTCAAATGAACTTTGGTGTAGGAATACGGAAAGTAAAGCATCTGGAGTAGAAAGCATGCTTGCACTATGCTGTGGTTGGAACTGGCAGCTAGAGCTGAGATACTGGATTGCCATCAGGAGCTCTCTGAAATTGCTGGCTCAGCGCACAGCCAAGGTGTGTTCAAGGTGGCAGCCAAAAAAAGCTAAGAAATTGTTATTTCTTTGCCTTGCCTGAGCACATCCAATGCTCAGGGCATCACTTCACTCCCTCAGAAAACCCTGACGCATCAATGCTTCAACTGCTGTGTGCAGTCCTGATCTCAAAGAGGGGCACGATGGTGTTGGGGAAGCAGAAAGAACAACCACTAAAATAACTGATGAGGTTGGGCAGCTGCTTTACAAGGTAGAATGACAGCCTCAGGACCCTTAAACCTGGAGAAGGGAATGGGGTTGGCAGCTTACAAGCAAGGTGCAGCAAATCATAAAGGCAACGTATACAGTAAATGCAAAACTATTCTTAGAATTATAAAATCACAGAATCGTTTGGGTTGGAAGGCACCTTAAAGCTCTTCCAGTTCCAATCCCTGCCACAGGCAGGGACACCTTCCACCAGACCAGGTTGCTTCAAGCCCTGTCCAGCCTGGCCTTGAACACTGCCAGGGATGGGGCAGCCACAGCTTCTCTGGGCAACCTGTGCCAGGGCATCACCATCCTCACAGGGAAGAACTTCTGCCTAACATCCCATCTCAATCTCCCCTCTGTCAGTTTAAAGCCATTCCCCCTTGTCCTGTCCCTACCTGCCCTTGTCAAAAGCCCCTCTCCTGCTTTCCTGTCACCCCCTTAAGGCACAGGCAGGTGCTGTAAGGTCTCCCCAGAGCCTTCTCTTCTCCAGGCTAAACAAATCCAGCTCTCTCAGCCTGTCTCCACAGCAGAGGTGCTCCAGCCCTGGGAACCTCTTCGTGGCTTCCTCTGTACTCACTCCATCAGTTCCATGATGTAACGATTACTGATGCTGGGAGAGCATCAGTATGGGGAATGAACTGAAGATATTTTTGCCTTGCATGTTCTCCTGAAATATTATCTCCTGCTGCTGCTACAAAGGACCATTAGGTTTGATAAACTGACAGTGAAATGGGGCAGTTTACTAGTCCAGACTCCCCCAAATCCAGTGAGATGCACATGGGTTACTGCTGATCACCTCTAGACTTCATCAAGAAGAAGCGATAAACTTCAGTCCTCATCCAGTCCATAGCTAAAACATACATTAAATGGTTCCTGCATTGTCTTGTGCAAATATGAGGACTGAATTCCTGTGACAGTCCAGAAGGGCTTTGGTGTCACCCCCAAGTCACGTTTGTTCGCAGCACAGCGATGGGCTTGCTTGTTGATGTGCCAGGTGTGAAAGCTGCATGGGTCTTCCCAGCACGGGGCTTGCAGTTCAGAGGCATCTTTACATATCAAAGGATAACACAGTAAGAAACAGCATTTCATTAGTCAGGAAGTTATAAATTGATATCTTGATTGAAATAATTATCAAGGATTACAGGAAATACCCAGAGATGCATTTATATTCAAGAGAGTCTTTGGAAACTTTGCCCAAGTATGAGTTTCTGTTTAAGGATACAGCATATCGAAATGAATTCCCACCTTTCAGATCCACCACTTGAGTCCTGCCCTTTACCTATTTTCTCAGAACAAACCAGATTCTTACATTTTTCCTTAGATAACTTTGGGTAGGATGTTATTTTTAAGAGTACTGTGGAAACACTGGTGCTCGGTGGAGTTGCAAAGCACTTACGTGTGAGCTGCAATAATGTCAAAGTCCCTTTGCTCTATTAGGTCCATGGAATTCATGGGGAACCTTTCACCTTTCCATCACAAAGGGGTGTAAATTGGTAACATGAAAGACATGAAACCATCTTATTCAGTAAATACTCATACAGTGAAAGAACAGTGAATTTTCTCCCACTACCTAAGCCATGGAAAATAATCCCCCAAACAAAAAAATTTCCAGGATGAAGATCACATAGAAATATTCTCTATTTGTATTAGTACTAAATAAAGCACTTGACAAGTTGGGGATGTTCAGCCTGGAGAAGAGAAGGCTCTGGGGAGAGCTTAGAGCACCTGCCAGTGCCTAAAGGGGGTGACAGGAAAGCAGGAGAGGGGCTTTTGACAAGGGCAGGTAGGGACAGGACAAGGGGGAATGGCTTTAAACTGACAGAGGGGAGATTGAGATGGGATGTTAGGCAGAAGTTCTTCCCTGTGAGGATGGTGATGCCCTGGCACAGGTTGCCCAGAGAAGCTGTGGCTGCCCCATCCCTGGCAGTGTTCAAGGCCAGGCTGGACAGTGTTTGAAGCAACCTGGTCTGGTGGAAGGTGTCCCTGCCTGTGGCAGAGGGTTTGAACTGGAGGAGCTTTAAGGTGCCTTCCAACCCAAACCATTCTGTGATTCTATGAAAAATAGAAAATGCTGGTACTTGTGCTGGTATCTTGATTCAGGGAGGATGCAGAAAGATATTCAGCAGAGAGGGTCATGTGGCTGAAGTGGAAGCTAGGAGAAGATGTGTTAGGGTGGAAAGCCCAGCAAACATACACCATCACTCAGTTTTTCAAAGGTAAAGCTACAGAGGGGACTAGAAACACTGACTCCAAGGCCGACTATGGGAAACAAGCAATGGGCACCTTCAGCCAATGTTTTGTAAGACCCAACATCCAGAAGCTCAAGTCGGACAAGCTGAAGTTCATCTTAAGATGCCAGCCCCTGCTCACATCCCCATACCCCCAGCACAGCTGGAAGAGGAAAGATGGCAGGGACAGACAACAGGAAGCAGTGTTGGAAGGAGGGAACGTTGCTTGTGATGTGCTGGGAAATTGAAGAGGTACACAGCCAGGGAGTCTCTGGGGATCTGTCCCAGGCCTGGTACTGCCCAAAATATTTTTTTGGTAATTACTTGCATGAATAGAAAATTTGCTTCTTCCAGCTGCAAATGATACCAACCCAGGAGGGACTTGGAGTACTTTGGAGGATGGGCTGGAACTTCAAAACCATCTTAACACATTAGAGAAATAGCCTGGGAAAAAAGAGAAAAGGCTGCAATTTAGTAGAAACAAAGGGAAAACTCACTGCTTGTGTAAGAACAGTTGAGCTGCAGAACACAGCACAGGCAGGGATGTGGCAGGGGAAGGCAGGGGCAGCAGGACATCCCTACCGGGATGCGAGCAGCCCTGCTCTCATCACTGCAAAAGCAGCAAGCCACAGGCAGGGACATGTAAATGGTGCCTGAAGGACACATGGAGTGATGTTTTAGATCTGCGTGGCACCTTGAAGCCTTGGCTGGAGTATGTTGTTCATTTGGGTATGATGATCTGGGGAGGCTACAGGCTGGTGGTGGAGTCCAGGAGATGGAAGGTCTAAGAAGTTGAAACTCTCCCTAAAAAAACCAAGCCTAACCCCTTTCCAAACCACCCCCAAAAAACCACAAAGGTCTTGGAGCTATTTAGTCCAGAAAAGACCAGATCTAGGCAAAAGCTAGGCCAAGCCTTTTACAAATATTTAACATGGTTATTCTCTTCCTTTTTAACTGCAGGAAGTAGTGATAGGCGTTAAGTGGCAGCAAAGGAGCTTTAGATATCAGAAAATACTTTTGTTTTGGAAAAAAACCAACTTTTTTTCTATTTCTATATTTTTTTATATATATACACACACATATAGTGTGGCTAGTTCAGGCAATTTTGGTTTTGCATTTCAACTGCTGAATCTCAGTGCTGGCATCTTTTGCAGACAGGTTGGTTAAAAGCTACTGCAATTAATATAGTTAAAGTGGATCCCACCTCTATGAAGGAGAAAACTGCATAGACAGGTCCCTTTTTACTGTATTCTCTGGCATAAACTTTTTTTGAAAGGCACTGGTTTGAAGCTATTGATAGAAATGAAAGACACTCATGGAATCTGTGCCATTTCCTCCAGGAAGTCCATCACTGGAGCTGTGTTTCTGCATCTGTCTGTGCATTTTGGCATATACACCTGTTTCAATTCTTTTTTGGGTTACACCCCCCTCGTTTAATGGAAAAAAAAAAAGAAGAGAGGTGTGTTGATAGACTCAGGAAATCATGCAATCACAGTATGGTTTGGGTTGGAAGGGACATTAAAGCTCATCCAGTTTCAACCCCTTGCCATGGGCAGAGACACCTTCCACTGACCAGGATGCCCCAAACCCTGTCCAGCCAGTGCTGTGCCACACTCAAAAGTAAAGAGGCTCTTCCTCATATTCAGTTTGAAATACCTGTGTTTCAGTTCACGCCTGTTGCCCCTTATCATTTTGCTGAGCACCACTGAAGTGTCTGGCTGCATCCTCTTGACACCTGTGTTTAATGTATTTGTATGCATTCATAAGATCCCCTCTCAGCTTTCTCTTCTCCAGGCTGAACAGCCTCAGCTCTCTCAGCCTTTCCCCATATGAGAGATGCTTTAGTCCCTTAATTTTTGTAGCTGGGCTCTTTCCAGTAGCTCCTTGTCTTTCTTTAACTGGGGAGCCCAGAATGGGACACAGTGCTTCAGATGAGGCCTCACCAGGGCAGAGGGAGGATGACCTCCCTTGACCTGCTGGCAATGGTCTTCCTGTGTCACCCCAGGATACCATTGCCCTTCTTGACTAGAAGAGCACATTGCTGGTTCGTGGACAACTCGTTCACCAGAACCATCAGGTTCTTCTCCACACAGCTGCTTTCCAGCAGGTCACCCCCCAGCCTGTAGTGGTGCATGCACTTATTTCTCCCTGGATGCAGGATCCTATACTTGCCTTTGTTGAATTTCAATAGGTTCCTCTCCACCCCACTTGGCCTGTCCAGGTCTTGCTGAATGACAGCACCAGCACTTTTATCAGCCACTCCTCCCAGTTTCATGTAATCAAGAAAACTTGTTGGGGGCACCCTCTATCCTTTCATCCAAGCCATTGATGAATAAGTTAAACAATACTGGGCCCAGTATTGACCCTTGGGGTGCACCACAAGTTACAACTGACTGTGCCACTGATCACAACCCTCTGAGACCAGCTATTACAGCCAGTTCTCAATCCACCACCTCACCATCCACTCCTCCAGCCTGCACTCCTGAGGTTGCCTATGATTTTCCAAAGATGATGGAGAATGGCTTAGCAGTAACATTCACCAGCTCCCCCAACAGTTGTGGCTGTATCCCATGGGGGCCCATGGATTTGTGGTTGTCAAGTTTGCCTAAATGATCTCTAACTTGATCCTCCTCAACCACCCTGTTTGTCACAAGGGAGAGATTTAGTCTCTGAAGAAGGGAGAGGTAAGGTCCAAGATCAAGAGCACATGGGCTGAAGGCAGTATTTGAATAACCATGTACCTTCTAGCAAAGTCAGTGGTATATGAGGTATCTAGCACATTCCCCAGAATAGTGTTCAAGGCTTGGCTATGCCAGTGACAAATGGGTGACATGGGCAGGTAACGTGGAGAAGCCCTGGGCAGTGCTAATACTGGGACACAGAAAGGACTGATGGGTCGCTATGTGGAAGAATCTGAAAATAAGTGAAATGAAACAACCAGGGCACCATTGCTCACTCTTTCTCTTAAAATAGCAGCTAAGGACACCCAATGAAGTTATCAAATGCACATTA
>NDXB01002807.1:291518-303925 GCA_002631895.1 Agapornis roseicollis
TTTTTTTTTTTTTTTTTGCTTGTTTTTCTTCTGTTGTTTTCTTTATGCTTTGTTCTGCACAGACATTTCTCTTTATCTGGTAAGTGTAGCTTGACAGAATGCGTATGATCACAGCAGCAAAGTTAAGCCCATGCAAGCACTTCCAGGATCAGGAATCTCATTAATTTTATAGCACTTCATATACCCATTTTCACACTTATTTTGTGTGCAACTTTACCTACTAAGTGCAGGTTGGTCACATGCATGATGGAGCTGCTCTAAATAGATAAGATACCATTAAGATCATCAAGCTGGAACATCCAAGGACAGCCCAACTATTCCTCCCTGACTTCAACTCAGGGACCTAAAAACACTGGCTGCATTTGTGCAATCCTCTCGATGCACTCCCCCAGTAGCTACTACTACTAGCATTTTCAGCAGCAATTTAAAACAGATATTGGAGTACATGAAAAAAGGAAGATGATTCTAGAGTGGTTCCTGTCAACCTCGAACCCATCCCAGAAATTCTGTATCCAAGTATCAACATGGAAACAGAATAATTAAAAGAAGATGAGCACACTTTGGTGGTGCTTAAAATACTTGCTAAATAACTGGTGGTTCTAAAAGGAGTTATTCACAGAAAAGAATCAAATTAAATAGTGGTGCTATCTGAAAATACAAATAGCCAATTTATAAGCTGGTACCTTACAACTACCTTCAACACATGATGCAATTAAATGCTCCAACAGATCCCTTTGGGTAAAGAAAAACTGAAGTTCAAATATTGCACAAGTCTAAGCAGCACAAAGGGATACTCTCTGTATCACACTGGATTTCAACAAAATGCATTTCTTCAGACTAGGAAATGTTTCTTAATCACATGTGTGAATAGACTTGGCCTATTTAAAGTACATGTGCATGACAACTATAATCCTTCCTTGGCTCAACATTCCTGTTTCAAGCCAATTATTACTCCTACTCAGGTGAGGACAAAAATTCTAAGTGGGAAAACTTAGTGAACAAACATTACGCACACCACTTGGGACATTATATATATATGTAAATAGATATATATACACACACACTTCTGATTCTTTATTCTGCTTTTGCACTTTGCCAGTTTCTACCAGGCTTTTATCTTATATTCATTCTTTTCACACTGGCCTCACTGGAGCTCCCTGACAATACTTACACTGTCTATTCCCATGCCCAGTTCTCTATTGTTGTTTATAAATGCTTCAAACTCATTCATGCCAGAGAAATTCCTGATGAATCAAAGAAAGCTGATGATACTTTAGGACTAGGCAGATGCTTGTTTACTTAAGATTAGTCTGGAGCTTCTATTTCAAATAAACTGACCACTGTAGCACAACATTTTAACAATTTTTAGGCACTGCACAGCTGTCTTGTGACCAACTTGTTAGTGCAGCCTGCCAAAGAAATACTTGCTGTCCAATTCCTTTCTCTAAAGACTAGTTATTCCAAATGACATTTTCCTGTGGTAAGCAGGGAAAGCACTTCTGATGATTAAGCAAACTTGTTCTGGTCATAATTCTTGCTATTATTTTAGCCCTACTTGGACAAATACATAAAAATAACTTATTTGCATTCCTTATCTGCCATATTAGATGTTTATGAGAGGGAGAGAGAGTTCTCATTCCTGAAGTTACCTATGAAAAAAATGCAGAGGGCTAAAGAAATATCTAACCAGTAAGATTAAACCTGTTCAAACTGCAAAATAAAGTCTGCCAATAAGTACTGCCTTTCACACAACTTTCAGGTTATGTATTCAAAGAACATTTTTCCTAATGATAAACTACTTGAATAACTGAGCATTCTTTTGAGTATAAGAAGCATGTTCTACATTCTAATTTCAGCTTGAAGTATATCACTAAAGAAAGCAAACATTTAATTAAAGAAAAGCTATCTAGGTGCACCACGTATTCCCTAAAGTAACGCAACAAATGTCACCAAGCAAGACTAACTGCTTTATTATACTGCATTTTAGAGTTAAGATAGAAACTGCCTAGATAAAATCTTCAGTACTTGTTTCCTACTTTGAATCTTAAAACCCAAGCTTTCCACATTACAAAGCTGAAACCAAGGGCTGCACTATTAAAAAAATCTGTACAAAAAACATGGAGTACTGGAGGCTAATGGCAGGGTTCAGCTTAAATGCATAAACCTGAATACAGTAAGGGCATCCATACGGAAGGTAGGCATCTCAACTGGTGGTCAGATCTGGGGAAAACACTCAATTGCTGATATACAGAAATCCTGAGCTTCCCTACTTATCATGCCTGGCTTCATCTACTACTCAAGGAGTGCAGGGGGTCTTGTAGGTGCTACATCATATTCACACTCCCTGGAGTTCCCAAAGGGGTCTCAAACAGCATTAGATGCCTACACGCAGTAAAATGAAAAAAGCCCCAGACAAGACGACTGCATAAGTCTAGAGCATTAGAGGATGCTTTAAAGACTTGACAGCAGCCCACATAAACCTCACTGGTTATCTGGGAGTTCACTCATGGGCTTGATTCACTTGCCTGACTCTAGAGCAAGATGGTGCTACTTATGACATTACAGGATTATAGAATCATACAACGGTTTGTGTTGGAAGGGAACATAAAGCTCTTCCAGTTTCAAACCCCCTGCCATGGGCAGGGACACCTCACACTAGACAAGGTTGATCAAAGCCTTGTCCAACCTGGCCTTGACGCTGCTAGGGATGTGGCATCCACAACTTCTTTGGGCAACCTGTGCCAGTGTCTCACCACCCTCACAGTGAATATCCAAAGTAAGTAGATCTAAGAAATCTGCATGGGGAAGTCCAATAAGACAAGAGATCTTCACAGAACATACATGATTTTCTCTTCCAGTAGCTGATGGCCAGGTAGAACATGCCAGGACTCTAAAATGCCTTTAGATTTCCTACAGGGAGCTGAGGTGAATCTAGCTTACGTGGAGACAATTATGGTCAGGTAGCCTAGTCCGCCTGAATTTCCACCAAACTAACACTTTATAGAGAATTAGGGAGGAGAAGGGGAGCAAAGGGGGGGAAATTGGAGAAATATGCATTAAATCTAATTAAAATACATTAAAACACCATCATTCAAAATAATTTTGTGTTTGATGAAAGTGTTCTTAAATAGTTGATTTTATTGTTCCCTGTAAATTACAATTTAGCATCCTACACAACCTCAGATTGTTTTGGTGTGTGGGGAGAGACAAGGTGCTTATGCCTATTAAGTCTAATTGAATAAATAGCTGAGCCTACTGAGCATAAGGGAAATAGATGACTTCTGAATCAAGTGCAGGAGAGAAAAGAAACTTTAGAGCCCTCAAATGAAAGCTTCTTGACTGATGTGACATCATAAAGTTTCCATGTATATTGTTCAGATAAGCTTAAAAATGGAAAATTATGGCAAGAGAACCAAGAGATAAGTCACCAAGCAGTAAACACTGAACCAATGTTTTTCAGAGAGCTTATTAAGCCACATTTCCAGATTAATGTGTATGCATATCCACTAGATTCACTATAAGGTAGCCCAACATCTAAAATTTGTTTTGAAGATCACAGAAAACAAGCTTTTGACATAATTTTATCTCTATGGAAAGTCAGAACAGTGGTAACTGTGAAAGACTTCCTCTTAGGCTCCTATTTATTTCCCATTTTTAGGGCATTCTTTAGGAAGAAACCTAAAGATGTCTCTTATCTGAACTTCACTGTATCATACTGAAGATCTTTTTCAAGCAAAGAAAAAAAAGAAAGATTGTTGAGGACAATTAACTCCTTTACTGAGGACAGGGAAGCGCCATTCATTCTTATCCCCCAAGAAAGATGGCAAAGAAAAAATAGGTTTTTCTAGTTAAGTAACTAAAATTTACATTTGAAAACACCAGCATTATTTCCCAAAGTTGTTCTCAGCACAAGGCCAAAGCTATAATTCAGCTCTTTCAGCTATTAAACATTAACAGAAGGCAATTTTTACATGGGATTTAACAGGAGGAATGATCATGTAAATATACAGCAATACTGAATACTGAAAATACTGAACATAGAATACAGCTAACTACTGTAACCAGAAGACCCTGGTATATCAGACCCAAGTATTTATTGATGGTAGAGTCTCGTGTATTTTCTACAATTTAACAGAATATGGCTATATACTGGAAAGGATTATTTTTTAAGGTAATGAAGGAAAAGTCTGATTATGAGCACACTATTTTTATATAGTGTTGGGACCAACAGAGTTGGCATACGCACAAGTAAACAGAACTGTGTAGTCACATAGAAGAAAAGCATGTCAGGAACAAATACTCCAAAAATTTAAAAAACCTGAAACAAAAATCCCAACCCCCCAAACAAACAAACAAGACCATGCATAAAACAATAAATAAAACCCTACTCATCCTCCCTCAAAAAAAGAAGAGACAACAAAACCCCCAAACTAAATCATAAACTATCATATTTTAACGAGTATGTGCTAATCCATACAAATCACCTCTAGATCTCACTCCCTCTTGCATACAATACTCAACATTGTAATTTGCAGATAATCTGTTAAGATTTGGTTGGTGCACATACAAAGCCAAAGAATCTATTTATAGGACATAAGAACTTCCTACCCAAGCTGCATTTTTAGGGTAAAAAGCAATGAACAAGGAACACCCATGTAGTACCAGCTTCTAATTCAAATAAATACCACAAGCAAGTTGTGGTAACTAATGTTTCCTATTATAGCTTACACTGCAGGTACCCACTCAACCCTATTTAAGGTAAGGCAAATAACATTGTCATAGATAATTTAGCAATACCATCTTTCTCATGAATAGCGCTTCTCTGTTTAAGAAAAGCTCAACTGTCATATTACATCTACTCACATGAAAAATTGGGAACCATTGGTATGTTTCCCTCGGTTTGCCATTGACAAAAGGAACGCTCTGTCATGTTTGAGAATAAAGTTTTCATCTGTTTGAAGAAAAAATATGTTTGTCAGATTTTCCCTGACAAGGAACATAAGGCTAAGTTTCTTAGTAACTTATGGATGCTACAAGAAGAAATTCTGCTGCTGCTGAAGAAATATGAACAAGTTGGTGAAAAACAAAAATAAAGTTTAAATAAGCACCTCAAAGTTACAGTAGAAGCAGAAAATGTTCTTTCTTAAAGGCTTTAGATATAGTGCAAACATTTTGAATGAAAAAACATTTAAAGTCATCAGTAGTGTCTTCAATAAACAGTAGATTCTCACAGACCTGGATTTAAATCCAGCATTTTCTGAATAAGAACATTGTTGGCAAATTGACTGAAATCCTAAAACAAGACTGAACATACATGATACTGTTATTTACACAGCATGCACCTCAGGTAGAAAGACCAGGAGAACAAGCCATTTCCCCGGTGTGGGTCATTATGAGATAGCCACCTATCCACTCCAAACTGGAAGTCTCAAAATATCCAAGGGAGAAAAAAATAAATACCTGAATGAGAAACTAAAGAACACACTGGTCCTGTAACCTAAGTATAAAATCAATTAAGACTAAACTAAACATGTATTTAGCATTCCAGTGAATTAAAGAGGACTTCTGGTTGCACAGCATAATATAAAACCAGATCTTCTGAAGCTCATTTTCAAAGCTAAAATAGTAATTTGAGTGTACAAAGTGCATGTTCAGCACTCACCCCCTTTAGAAACTAACCCTAGTAACTTTTTAGCAAATGGATCTGTTCAAAACTTTCTTTTGACTAAAGGTTGTAATATTCAAACACCAAATTATGTCTCTGTAAGACAAACTTAATGACATGCACTTCACCACGCAGAGCTACTTGCAAAACATACAGAATCCGGGGTTGTTACCCAAATACATGTAGTGCTTTTTTTAATGCTTAAATACCACATTAACTACCCATTGGTTTGTGTTGTTTGGTTTTTTTCCAGTAAAAAATTTTATGCCTTTGAATATGTTATAAACTCACCACTTTTCTAACAATAGATTTTGAAAAGAGGTAAATGTACATTTATTTACAAATTCTTTGCAAGTAAAGTAACTTATGTAGCATATAAACAAAGTAAAAACACTTTTAGAAACAAACACTAAGCATACAAACCTTGAAGAGGGAAGGGGAGGAAAGGGACATTAACAAAACAAGAAATAATTGTTTAGAGATAGAAATTATGACAGCATTCATTCTCAGAATAAGCCACTAACCCTCAGAAAGGTCAGACACAGAAATCTTCATTTCTCCAAGCAACAGATATCCATCCACAAACGGACGTATCAGTTGTCTATATATTTACCAGGGAGGGTACAAGGGAACAGAGTTTGAATTTGTGTTACTGAGCTTTTGTCTCTTACCTTTTCATTTTGCAAAAGACCACAATCTCTATAAACAAAAGAATATGTTGACAGTTTTAGGCAGGAAGATAGGAGTTTATTCATGAATAAAGTTGCCTAACCTCCATGCTGAAAGTCATGTTTAACAAATGTTAGCCTTAATTGTCAGTTAAAGTTAAGTATTAACCAAAAAAAAATCTGAAAGTCATGCATATAAAAAAGATTCTCATGCAACGTTAATTTCATGCAGAAAGTGATCTTTAAGTATACCTGTCTGCATTAAACAGCTTCAGAATCAAGACTTATCTCAGAACTAAATAAAGAATCTGCAAAGATGTATTTCCTCTTACCTTTGAAATAGCCACCATAAATAGATTCACCTCCTTTTCCATTACCTGTGCATTAAAAAGCATGAATTAAACCTTTTGTTTTGTTTATGAAAAAAAAAAAAGCCATCTGTAACACTCCACCAGTTTACTGCAAGCCAGTACACTCTGGTCAGTTATTAGAATTAGTCCTTAATTCAGTCACAGCCGTGCATTGTTCTGTTGACACTCAAAATACTGAGAATGAAGATAGCCTTAGTGTCTCTGAACACTGGGCTCTACAGGCCAGTTCTCCAGTCCTCACTAGTATTTGCCAAAGCAACAGCAGCCAGCAAAACAACAGCAAGCAGGAAATAATAAAAAATAAAAATGAAACAGACAGCAGTAGGTATGAGCAACAACGTTGCCTGGCCCAAAGCCAGTTAAAGGCCACTAGAATAGAAGGGCTAAGAACATAGCTAGCAGTTTTAAATGTTCTTCTACTTGACTCTCAAAGCAAGATACTCCTTTACCATACCCATTTTATCAGGCAAAAGATTTCAGGATGCAGTGAAGGAGAAAGGCATTTTGGTAAGGACAGGTATTTCAGGGAAAGACAACAGGCTAAAACATTGTTGTACACATACTGCAGGAAAGGAAGCAAAGAAACTCCTAGATAATATCCTTTTAGAGATTTTTCCGTTAAACACTTTTAACTTATCTACTATTTTATTATTATTTCTAAACTTATTCAAACAGTTATGTCCCAGTATTAATAGGGTGTGAGTAGTGTCACCTCTACTCCAGGCACAAAAGTGAAGAGCAGTTAAAACTACAGTTTGGACTTGAATTGTTTTAATAATATAGGCGTTACCACCTCCTAAACGAAATGGTTTTTTCTTCTTTAACAATACATTTTCCTAAACAAATATTACTTCAGATAGAAGTAATATTCTTATATAAAATTCTTATTCAGAAGAATTTTATAATTTCAAAAATGAACAAAGAAGTGCTATAGTTCACAGCAAATGATATATTTTTATGGCATTGTAATAATTCCACATCACTTTCTAAAGTTACATTATAATCACATAAGTCATAACAAAGTTCCATTTATAGTATTTCAGTTTTAAACATGTATTTTACCTTCGCTGAAGTCCCCACCCTGGATCATGAAGTTTTTAACCACACGATGGAAGGTAGTGCCTTTGTAACACAGCTTCTTTCCAGTTGTTTTGCCAATTCCTTTTTCACCTGCAAAACGGTTAAATAAAAAGAATCTACAGATTGTCACAACATAAATTTTAAGGGTTTTCCCTCCCTACTGCTGACATATGTAAGAGCCATCAGAATCACAGAACTATGTAAGATACCACAGTCCTACCTGTTGCCTTTTCAACATCCATTAATAGCAGACAGAACCTCTTTACAAGTGGACTCAAGTGAAAATTAGGTGATTTCTTCCAAAAAAAATTCCATCCCCTCCCAAGGAAGAGTGTGTTTATTAGCAATCCACACGTGACAATTCACAGAAAATAAAAGTTCATCATAATGATGGGTTAATTACTTTCTGTGGTTATAGCTATGCTGCTATGTTAGCTGAAGCTTATATCTGACTCCTTTTCAAGCCATTATGTATCTGGATTTGGCACACCAGGCCATAGTACCTGTTAATTCTTTCTGAGCCTTAGATTTTTTTAAGGCATGAAACCCAGTGGACTCCTGCTGCAGCTGTAGCTCAAGCCTACTGGTGATTTTTGAGAAAGTTTCATTAACAGTCCAAAATTCAGGAGAAAAACTTCACTGGGTATGTAGATGAGGGTACTGTGACTGGCAGGGCAGCAGTCCTGCTAGTAGGTTCATGAGGGATTTATACTGGTCCAGTCAAGGAACAAACAAAAGACACTGTCTTCAGGTTCCAGAAAGTGGGGAGCTGGCAGAACACTGTGATTAAGGGCATTAGGTATATTATACCCTGCACAACAGCTAAAATCCCATGTAAACCACAGTGCAGGAGATAGTCTGCCATGAGAGAGGACAAATAACCTAATGTTCTGTTCCAGCACTAATTATGAAACAGACATTTGACACTCTATCAGAGGACATTTAACCTGTATGTCCTGTACCATGTAGTTCACTCAGAAATGTTCCTGTACTTGTTACCTAGAACTAATGCTCTCCTTTTGCAATCTCTTGCTCCTCGACCCAAAATTAACTCATGGCCAAATCACACCAAATTTGCCATTCTAAATGGCCAACTCCTGATGACGATGAAGACAGCGACACAAAACCCACTTATGGCATTATACTTATAGATGCCTCCTCTTGGAGAATACACTTATTTTCCATTACCCTGACTCTCCATACCCATGGCACCCAACAGTGGTCTCCATTTGATATTATGAGAAAGGAAGCTCCTGAAAAAGCACCAAACAGCAGATGGGCTTGTGCCTATTCAATAGGTGAACTGATGGATGGACCTGAAAATGCCAGTTTGCAAGCCCAGATGTTTTAATTTAAATGCAAGCAGCCTCTGGCTGTCAAGGCAGACAGCATATTTTCACAGGAGCCAGGTCTATTCCTTACAACATCAAGCTGCAGGAAGGCTGCCCAAATCACCCCATCCTCTTCCATCTGTCTCTGACAAAAACATCCTGGCTTGCTTCACAAAGATTATAGAGGGAGCAGCAGGCAGGATGACAGGCTCAGCATTTTAAATACTGGTCTTTCTCTCATGCCATACCGCTCTACCTTGAGACTAGTGAAATCACCATTTGTGTGGTTTCACAAAATGCATGCCCACCACACAATGCAGCTCAAATCAAGTTGCCACAAGGTCCAGATCTCAAGAGTAGACCTCCTAACTTTGTGCTTACTTTCCAATATTCTTCTGATCAAAGACAAGTTCTAGCTGAAGACATCAATGAAATTTGTACAGCCAGGCCAGCTGCAGAAGAGAACTGAAGCAAGGATCCAGTACAAAGAAGTCAGACTGTTCTGCTTTAAAAAGTTGTTTAGCTTGTTTGTTTTACTCCGCATTATCTCCAACACCTTTCCCTTCCTTTATCTCCACCTAATATTCTTCTAGTAAAACTGCTGTCAGGATTTAAACAATCCTTTGGAGCTACAGAACATGAGGCTCAGACATTACGCTATCCAGTCTAATACTGCATTTAATTTTTTATGTTTTGTACTCTGTTCTGAGGAAGATAAACTTTAAATGAGCTCCCATTTTTGTATGAGAGTTGTACCATTCTTGCCCATTTTCAGTCTATCTCTAGGAATCTCTAAGTGGAAAAAAAACTAACCTGAAAGTACTATAAAAAGAGGGGACATGACACAAAAACCTCAAAAAAAATGAGGTACGTACTGCACCTTCCACAGTTCATAGTATTCTAAGGCTATTCTGAATCTTCAGAGATTATCTAGAACACATCACATTCTGGGATTTGAGCTCTGACAAGATGAACTTTAAGACGTTAATACATAACGATATCAACAAATTTATTTCACATAACCAGATAGCTAAAAGCTGCTGTTCACTAGAGCCAGATGTCAAAATGCTGCCTGGGAAGTCTTGCTGGAGTCTTTTAATGAATTGGAAGAGAGTTATTTCATGTAAAAGGGAGAGGCTTTATTGGTATAGGTAGTTCAAGATATATTGTAAATCACTGAGCATCCAGTTATAAATGACCAGGAGAGCATCAACAGATACTTATGTGAAGAATGTACTGTGGAACACACACCAATTCCTGTAATAACCTAGCCAAGATTAATCTGCAGTTTACAGCTGAAAAACCCCTGAGGAACAGTGAAGACCAAAAAAAGCCCACCAAATCCTTGCTAATATTACTCTTTTTAAAATAGCTAAGTCCTGCTTAACTTAAAAAAGAACCCCAGAAAACAAAAAACAACAACAACAAAAAAATCCACCCTTAAAAAATGGGCTGGAAGGTTCTACAATACACCCAGACATTCTTTTGTCAGTGCTGTTCCTTTGATTTCACAGATCTCCAACCAAACAATGCCAGGATTTCTATGGGGCCATCATATTCCCTTTAGTCCTTCATTAGCTAAAAATGAAGAAGTTTTCTCAGATTTAAAAGATTGTTCTATCCTTTGATCTCTGCAGCAGTTCTATGAACCTGAAATATACTCAAATTTTTATTACAGATAAACAACATTTTATATAAGAAAATGTTTCAATATATTCAGTTTTATGTAGTGTCCCAAGTCAAACGTCACTATCATACTGTGCAGTGACATTAATATTAAATATGTCTCCTGACAAATCCTAGCACCCTGATAAATCCTATAGAACTGCATATCGCATTTGTGTAACTTCAGTGACCACTTATTAGTCTCAGCCTTGTCAATCACTTCTACCTAAAGGAGTCCCACATTAGGGACCAAAAGGTTTTGTTCCATGAATTCAGTTTGCATTCTATAATCATGTATTATTGCCATTATCCTAACTCAGTCACAGTTACAGAATACCACACTATTTCCTGCTATGCATTATTCAAACCCTCCTCAGGTCTAACAAGTCTCAACTTTGTTTTTACCAGGAAACTAAAGATCGGCACTATTATTATGCTGTGGATTATACTTGTATAACAAATAATTATTCTAAGAAACTGTAAGAAATCTTAAGTATGAGCATGCTACCTACCTGAGCACAAGCAAAGGAAGTTTTTACAAGTCTTCGGACATATGTCTGAGAAGAGCTGAAACATAATCCGACCAACTAAAAGATTAAAAAAAAAATAAAGAGTTTTATAACTCATATTAAAATCTTCACATAAACATATTTTGAAAATAAATTTTTCCCATAAAAAGTTATTTTATCAAGCAGAAAACATCTCAAGTATGCATACATTAAAACACGTGGCAGAAAAGAACAATACTATAATAAAAAAAACTAATATCATTACATCTAATTTATTAAAAATCCTAATTATTCCATTTTGATTTGAAAGACAAACTTACTTATTAAAATATTTTATTCTGTTGATTCCCGTTTTGAAAACATGTGCCATGAATACAGGTCCTCAGAGAGCTGGAGTAATTCCCCCACTCCCATGTACCATATTTATACAAACAAGTTAATAACATTATCACAGCTTCCTCTGTGGTAGTTACCTAAAAAGCCCTACTGACCTAGTCCTATACTGTGTTAAGGACTAGAGATACAGCAACACTCTTGGCCTAAAATCCTCTAGTTTAAAAACAAACAAACAAAAAAGATGAAGCAAAATACAAAAGGCAGGCAAAATGCCAACAGGAATTTTAGCATTAACATTCCACTTGCCAGGTACTATGAACCAAATACTACTTTCCGCCTATGCAAAATGGGTAGACTAATTCTCTCAGTCCAGTTACCCCCATGCTACTGGTGGTAGTTACGCTATGTACCTTCCAAGACGATTAAATACTGCTGAAGAGTGCTTCAATATAAAGAAACACTGGGTTAGAACTGATTCACATTTTCTTTTATATTCCAAGATACTGGGGTGTATGTTGCTAAAGAAAAATACTCAAGAAAACCCAACTACGTGAAAGCTTCAAAAAATATATAATTCGTAAATAGGAAGTTGCTAAATAAGCCCTAAATAAGCCACACTGTCAACCAGCATTACAAGGGGACCAGTAATAATCTGTCAATGAGCACTACACTCTAGTGGTGTGCACTGGTAAGACTTCAAAGATTTTTTATTTATTATATGTAGTTTGAACCCAGCCAGGCAGCACGTTCACCCACTCAACCCCCCCCCCCCCCCTTCCCCC
>NDXB01002808.1:0-23017 GCA_002631895.1 Agapornis roseicollis
GGCAGGATCACCTCCTTCAACCTGCTGATCATGCTCCTTTTGATGCAGCCCAGGATACGGTTGAAGTTTAACAAACATGCAACAGTCTAAATAATATTCAAAGTATGTGTGATTAAATGTCATGATTTCCCCATGGCTCTAAAAAGCAGGAAAGCTGGGTTGCCAATGACAGCACTTCTGGAAACATTAAATAATAATTAATATTTAACCTAGTTACTACGCAATGTTCCTCAGTACAAAGTTCCTCCTCCTCCTACATAAGGTTTCAAATTTATAGCTAAGTGGAGGATACTGTACAAGTATGGTAGCCTGTTCTCAGAAGAGGAAAAAAAAAAAATCATTGTTTTTTTCCACTGAATTCATAAGAATCTTTTATTTAAGCAATATATACCTGAAAATTATGGCAGTTGAATTTTGTCCATGTTAATCACATGGTTCACACTTTTTTTTTTGTTAGTGCCATAACTGGCTAAGAGTCCCAAAATAAAAATATCCCAAATAATCCCTTCCAAATCACTCTGCTTTAGTCTGCTACTGCCTCAAACCACAGCAGACACCACTACATTCCCTGCAGACTCCCTGAAAAGCAGCAGAGAATGACAGTCTAGTAGAAATGAATCTTGGGAGTAACCAGGAGAAAGCAGTCAAGATAAAATAAAGATGATCACACAGATAAAACTGCAGTTTCTTCTGATGGTAAAGGAGTGTTGTATCTTTTGCTGAGTGGCAAAATAAAACCTTAATTCATCTGAAGCCTATTCCAGTGAAGATCTAGTTTCCACTACACATTATCGATGGCCACACAGATAACTTACAGCCATTATCATAAAGTGGTAAAAAACTTCTAGTGAACCCCAGCTAAACCACTAACTTGCCATCTGTTGTGGCAGCAGCTTATTGAAGATAAGCAGCCTGGAAGCATTATGGCAATTAAGAAATCTTTTGATCATTAACTCCAGCACCAATTAAACACTAAAGGCTGACAGAACTGTCCTGTGCCTCAGGATTGCCTTTTAAAACAAACTCTTCTGTTCCCAATGACTAAGTTCACTACAAGACCTAGTGTGGTGAAGAACCTTTAAACATTTACTCAGTTACTTTTATCCAAGAGCCTTAACAGATATGTACCTGTTCTCCTAATCCAAACGAAACGTACATCCACACACACAAAGTATTTGCTTCATGCCTACACTTATGTAACAACCTCATTAATCCACATTCAAAAATGCCATGTTTTCGAAAGCTTGGGTACATGCACACACACGTATGAGCATGCACACACATTCTCAGTCATGCATCTATCCATGACAGTGTCTCTGGGCTTGCGCCAGTCAACATCAATGTTACCCAAATTCAGAGCCTTACATCCATCTCTGTGAAACACTCCCTATAAGAAGTTTGAAACAGTCAACTATTGCACTTTATATGGTTATAGAGCTTGAAAGAGGTTTGGTAAATCCTTGGAATATTCACTAACTAACCAAAGTCGGTCTATGAAAACACGTTAACTCAAGGTACTGTTCAATCACACTCTGGTTTGTTGCACCTAAATCAATGGAAAAAATTCCCACTTAATATTAGAAAGCAGCTGAACTACCCTTGTGAACATTTCAGTGGTAGCACTTCCTTCTCAGCTGTGGATGAGCTCTGCTTTGCAAGCTACAACCCCTATTTCTGTACATAGGAAAATACCATCACTATCACCCCCCAAAAACAAACCAAAGCAAACAGACAAACAAAAATCCGACACAAACACACACAGAGGACCAGTCTGGTTTAAAAGCAAAATTACTTTAGTCCCAAAAGCAATCCAAAAGTTTGCAGTGCCCACAATTAGTGTCCTGGCTCCAATCACATCAACATACAGCTGTTTGCACTAGTTCTCTCTCTGTGAGAAAAACCTGTAAGAGAAGTGGGTGGCAGAGAGCATTCAAGTCAGGCACCCCTGCCTAAAGCTGCTTCTTTCGTTTGTAATGAGCTGTCATTGATGCAGTCTGACAGCACAAAGCTTAGAGCAGAACAGGAGTCAAGGCAGATCCTTACAACACTTTAAAGAACATTATGTGTACATTAGTTTCCAACAAATTTCAGCACTTCCCACAATGGGATAGACCCGAATAAAGAAATACATAGATTTTAAAGTGTCACGGCTCGCATTAATAGACATTAGTAGATTTAAGATTCAACTGACAGCCTTCTTTTCTTTTCCTCACTTTACAGTGCTGATGTAACTAAGTTTGTTTTCGACGTCACTAATGACAGACACTGAAAACTTCTGAATAACTTGACCAAAACTTATTAGTCAAGTTAAAAAAAAAAAAAGGGTTACATAATGTCATGCTCCGTTAGTTAAGTGCCTGTCTTCCACTAACTTACTTTCCCCTTTTAAAAGCATATTTCCTGAACACCAATAATGCTTGGTCTTTTACAGCTTCTCCTCCCCTCATCCACATTAACTCATCTCCTATATCCTCCAAGAAAAAAAGAAAAAGGCATTTTAATCTTATTCTATTCCTCTGAAGACCCCATCCTTATTTGCTGACCACAGACTTCTCTTAACTTACCAGATCAGTAACTGCCCCCTGTTTCTTCTGACTGATGAGGAGAAAAAAAGTAGACCAAAGACAAACAGTCCATGAGAAAGCAGTACTTGGCTACATACAAAGTATATCCAGGTGCTGTTTCAGGGTCTTGCCCAGATACTGGTCCAGTTGGTAAATACCCAGGTTTATAACTCCTAAGTAGTTGGTGGTGGTACAGGAAGAACATTTGATGGACATGGCTGAACACTAATTCAGAGCTACTATGCACCAGCTCTGGCTGAAGCAAGACCATGAATCCAGATCATATATTAGCTTAAATGACCAATTTTAGATGAAAGCTGGCTCACAGGACAGACGGTCCTAACATAACATGCCGTATGCATTTGTCCCTCTTCCCAACAGCTTTCTGAGTGCTATAACTAAATGAGTTTCCCATTACTGTAAGCCTCCTTTAGCTTCTGATGCTGTAGAGGAACATGCCTACCTCTACCCTTTACTGTACAACACCCACTGTTGGGAATAAGTTCAGCAGTTAGTGCTGCTATGCTTGCAGATTTTCTAAACAAGACCTTAAGGGGGAGGTAAAAGGATAACTACACAAAAACTCCTCTTAATTATTTCACTGCTGTCCACAGAAGTCTAAATACTTAAAAGCTTTAGCACAGAATTCACTTGCCAGTGTTTACATTCCTAACTCAGAAAACTACAGTTATGGGCCCATGGAGCCCCTTAGATTTTTACAGGTCAAGTACTGGTTTTACTCACTACAGCTAACCTATTAACCGTAAAATATTTAATATCAGTCATTACTGCTCTATACAATAGTGGTGCATATATTTTTGCACAATCTTTAGAAAGCTTACTTCTTCAGCATATTCACAGACTTGGGAAATTAATCAACCACTGCCCAGCTCTCTACACTGCAGAGAAGCTGCTACTTCCAAAAAGAGCAACAACTGACTTACAGATCAAAGTGAGCAAAGCTGACACTGCAATGCAAACTATGACTAAACTAACACTTCTGACACCTAGGCATAATTAGTAGCTAGAAGAATAAAGATGGACATGTGAAAATTTAGATCTAGTACAGTGAAGTCCCCTAGGCTGCCAGCTGGACACTTCCATCCCGCCTGCTAACTTTTCCTGGAGAAGACAAGGAACAGCTATTTAGAGCAGCAAACACTGCCCCAACAGCTGATCACATCCTCCATCTGTTCACAGCTCAACACAGACCACTGAACTGCTGCCAAAGCAGTTAAAAAAATAAAACTAAATCCCCAGCTTTTTCTAAGAGCAATTGCCAGCCACGGACACTCCCTGACATTAGTCCTTGCTGCCTATTGCAACACAGGGCTCCTGCCTCTGCTTTGCCACACCACCAGCAATCCACCTCCCACAGCCACCTTCTAAAACATATAGAAGATGAGACCGTAAGAGAATCCCTAAAACTCTGATGTTGTGGCTGATAAGTCTGCTGTAGATCAAGGCACTCCAAAACTCTGGACTTCAGATTACTGAATTCCATAACCCTGTAAAAAATCATTTATCTGGATGATTGTGGTCTCGTGTTTTTGAAGCTGCCTTCAGAAGCAAACACTTGACAAAGCTACTTCAAACCAGTTCAATAGATCAGTGTGTTAAAGGATGACTTCTGTGAAGAGCTACTGTGCATGAAACCTTACCTTTGTGATGTTTTACCTAAGTAACCCTACAGAGGCATTTGTAGAGTATTCTGTTCGATTTCTCTAGACCTGAGAAGAGACACTATGTCACAGTATTTTATGGAAACACCCAGAGCTTTTCTTCTGAGAAATGCACAATGGAGTCAATCTTTCATTTCCTCCCTATAAATGAGCAAAGTTATTCTTTGAGTTTTAAGAAATGACACAGGGGTCCACTCCTCTCAACCCTTCTGAGCTTCAGCTTTGGGCTGGTTTCTTTATTATTAAAAGGAAGAAGCCACAAATGCACAGGCAAGTAGAAGCTAAGCATGGCTTCATACAGAAATTTTTAGTGCTATCCAACTCCAAGCACCCAGCTTGTACAAAAGACATTCAGAACTTCAATTTTATGAAGAGTGGAGAGATATGACCACTCTACAGAGTGGCAGGAGTGCCTCCCTCTCAGATGTCTGAGTGTCTTCTATCATCACCAAGAATTTTGAGATGGAGAGAACTACCTCTGCAGCTAGTACAACACATGGTAAGTTGATTAGTTAAGAACATGGTTAAAGTTTACACTCAAGTTTCTCTCCAGCACTATCACTGGTCCAACTTGAACAACTTCAGTCCAGCAGCCTCAAACAAGCTCACAAGCAGCCCCACTGATTCTTTTCTCTAAAATGCAGTTCATAAACCAGTGCTCAGACTACTGCACCACTGAAGTTGCACTTTCTGTGACTAAAAAAAAATAGAAAGCAAATATATACTTCAGGAAAATTACCACCTTGCTCAGACCTATCTTTAATAACATTCCTGGTGTGTTTCCTCACATGGGTAGAAGGTAAAGGTCAATATTGTCATAGGCTGCCTTGAATTTTTACAATATAAAATTAAGTAACTCATGTCAAAAAAATAATGGCATATTTATTTCACTGCATTTTCAGACAAGCCTCAATTTGGACAGTTCCCATAATAACATTAAGAGCAGAATCATAAATGTAATGTCCCAGCTGAACTCATTTGCAGCACAAGAAATTCTGGACTCATAGGTAAGTTCTCTTTCTCTGCTCATATCCTCAACTGCAGCATTCTTCTATCCATTCAACTTAATTTGTTCCTTCTGTTTAATTATCCTGGGAAATTTTCACATATTGGATAGTCTTTTTCAAAACAAAGCAGTCCAAAGCTATCTCAGTAGATATTAAAATAGAAGTTATGACAAGAAAGGAAAATGTAGGAACTGTTTTCATTACCTTAATAAATTGAGATATATGACCTCCTTTCTCACCAGGGAAGGAGCACAAACAAATATTAACTGTTCTTTGATTACCCAGATCCATACAAACCTGAAACACTGCCTAGCACATCCTAAGCAAAGCAAGTTCAGTTCCCAGTTACCTCTCCTAGTAACTTCTCCACAACACATCTTCAGCAAACCTGTATTTGTTAAGGAGCACACTCACTACACATACATGAGGGACTTAAGCATCAAACACCAGCAAACTGGATTTCCACATCCACTCAGCATTCCTTGCCAGACAAGGGGAAGAGAATGAGCCTGGACTCCCTTCTGACACAGGCTGTGCCAGGAAGGATCTGAGGGCTTCCCTCAAGGTGGGATATGACTAGAAAGGATAAATGCCATAACAAAAATACAGCAATATTAAATTGAATACCAGATGAAGCTTCAGGTATTCCTTTGCGACCAAAAAGATGCAGGATAAGAACTAGATAAGAAGCCTGAACATTCTCATCAATGTGAGAATTTTCACACATTTCACATATTTCAGAACTATCTTTACATATTAATCTAGTTCCAAATCAACAGGGTTTCATCTTCACAGTCAGGAAACAGAAGTGTTGAGGGGAAGGGAATCACTGCGGTTTTTAGAGCAAAATATTTATCTCTCTCTCATTCTCTCTGAACCATTTTGCAACCAATACAGCAAGAGGGAAAAAAGCAACTAACCAAACAAACTAAATCCTTTGCCTTCACACCGAATTGAGTATTTCATAGCAAAGCCATAACAGGATACTTCGCTAGTGCAGATCAGACACTGCTGAACCAAATACCATTTTTTTGAATGCGCTTTTCACACGTTTCATTTAACAATTCACAAATGATTATTCTCATTATCAATTGACCATGGTACAGCAGGTGCAGGAGGTGGGGAGAAATGGAGCACTCAGGGACTGGATATACGTCAAGGTCATGAGTACACACAGGCACACACTTCCCAAGAGCAGTATTACAAGATCTGAAGGTACCACTAACACAGTGCCTGTGGTCTCAACTCTATTAGTTGAAAAATACCTTAACTGATCATGGGAAGAAGCCAAGAAAGACCTTTTAATGTGAATGTTCTACAACTATTAAGCTTGGTTTAAAGTTTGAAATGTCCTAGGTAGATTCATTTGAATCACAATAGATTCTCTTCCTAAATTAGTGAGTTAACTCAACCATACCACCCAAACTCAGTCCTAATAGCTTCAGCCCATTCTGTTACATCTCCTTTTATTAAAAACCCAAGCAGAGCATAAGTTCTTCAGGGATGGGACTGCATGTCTGTTTAAAAACAAGAAAGACTGAATTGCATTTAGTAAGAAGAATACATGTGTTACTAGACTGTCAAAAAGACTTATTTTTCACCACATGTTTAGACATACCTGCTTCTTCAGCCTGAACAGTAGAAGTTAAAAACGTATTTTAAGTATTGGAATTTATCTAGTTTACTTGAGCCTTGACAAAAATTGGCTAAAGTATGCTTTTGGAGAGTAGGAGGCCCTATAAAAGTACTTCAGAAGTGCAAAAGTTAGCTGTTTGCTGAAATTCTGAGTTCCTGACAAAGCTCTGCTTTTGTACACTCTTGGATATTTGAGTCATGGAGGGGGAAGAGAGGAAAGGGAAAATCTTAAACAACAAATCAAGCACAGATATCAGTAAAATGTAATGAACTACAAAGCTGCTGAAAAAAACTGGTCTAAAAGATAGCAATGTATGGTCTCCTATGGATAGAATCTCTGTTTAGAAAGGAATATCTCACAATAAATAATCCAGTGAAATATTTTATGACAATTCTGAAACAGTTCTCAACTGCAAGGACAGTTAATACATTAGTACACTTGACAGACAGGACTTTGAAAAAACCAAGTGAGAGAATCACAAAAGTCAGGCCTGTAACAAAAACTACTGCTGCAGTAGATCAGCTACTGACAGACAACTCTTCACTCCAAAGCACGTGAACATGTTAAGCTTATATGAGTTATGCAGTGATTGATAATCAAATGCATCTCACCGCATCAATAAGCCAACCATCAGTCAAAAAGTGATGGAATCACATTATGAAGACCTGATGTAATACATCACTGATTAAGAACAAAAAAAAAACAAACCCACACAACACAAAATCCCCAAAACAAATAAAAAAACCCCACAAAAAACCCAAACCACCACAACAGAAAGCAAGACCTATTTGTTTAAATACATACATTAAACTTCAAAATATTTATTTTATTGTTACAAATGACTTATTTAAAGGATACTTGACTCTTCATAACATTGCTGTGAACAGTTCTGTAAGGAAAAAAATAAAACTAGGGAAGTCCTGCAGTAACAACACACAGCTAAATTAATTAGTTTCCAATTCCAGTTAAAGTTGAAGCAGTTACAGGTTTCCAAAACCAAGATATTCTCTTGCACTGAAACACTGCCAAAGCATCCTTAATTTCACTATCATTCTAAAACCACCTGACAGTGCTAGAGAGGATGAATCTGGATGCTATAAAGCATGTGCATGTAGCAATATAGCTTCCAGGAAGATTCCATTAGGAGTTGCCCACTTGCATCCCAGAACAAGACTCAACATGTACTCTGACGCAGAACTTAGCCTAAAGTCTTAAAAAACTTCCAGATAAGATATATAAAATCCTCAAAGTATATTTGTTAGCACTAAGAGGCTTAGACAGAATTTCAATACTGGCACATCTGCTTTAAGTTTCAACCATAAATATAGCCATTTTAAAACTCTATTTAACCTGTTGTTTAAAGCATGTTAAAAGCATACCTGATGCTGGGCAATTATTGACACACAAGAATGCAAAGTGCAAACAGTATTATTTGTTACACATCTTTTTTCATTCTATTTCAGATGAGTTTTGGAAAAGCATCTAATAGAACATCAGTAGAAGAAGGATGTGACCACTACATCCAGAGCGGATGCCCTAAAACCAGGGAAGTGACAAAAGCTGGAAACAGAGAGCATGGTAGTAATTAGAAAACATTGTGCTGTGCTGCAAATATTAAACTCATGGGGGTTTCATATTTTGTATTTTCAGAGATTAAAAATACAAGTATGTCCAGCAGAGAATTGGCTGATGAGTTCTATCCACTAACAGGAACTTTACAATATTCTGTGTAAGATTAAAGGAAAGCAACTCTGGTTACTACTTTACAGCTATTAATGTGTTGCTCACTCTCCATCCAGCCAAAATAAATACTGCACCCAATTTGGAAGTGGTCGGCCATGTAAAATATACAGTTTTCTTTCTCAACTTCATCCAGAAACAACTCTGAGTCTTTCACTCAAAGTATGAAGTCTTGTTTCGACCACGTACCCTTAACTAGCAAATTTTTAACCATTAAGGAGATCCCATTTTCATGCAAGTAAAAGTCATGTAATGATGCTTTAAGATTTCACCTTTGCTTTCATCTTTGAAACAAGATTATCAGTTAACTTTTAAGCACTGGCAACTTTCATATGTCACCACTGCTGGAAAAGTATTGAAAATGTCAAGAAAAAGGTCACTGAAACCGGTATGGAGAAAGTAACACCAACTTTAAAGGAGTATTACAAAGTATAAGTATTTATCTTTCAGAAACTGAGCACAGGGATTTATCTGGCCTCAAAATCTAATTCTAACATGTTTATCATTTGATTAAATAAGCTGGAGGTTTATTCCACCTTTACTAACTTCTTAATTCTTCATTTATCCATCAGTCTTCAGAATCACTTGTATCACACTCAAGTGAAATGGAAACATTTGACAAATCGCAAACACATTAAAGAGTACAAGCAAACAAGATCAATTAAGACAAAGTTACAAATATATTCAAAATAACATATTGTACATGCTTACGAGAGTATGAATAATATACCAGTATATGTAATTTCCCAGAAATTTGGTACTGTAATACTATATTTCATTTTGGAGACATGACTTTAGTGTGAGGTGTCCCTGCTTATGGCACAGGGGTTGGAACTAGATGATCTTGAGGTCCCTTCCAACCCTAACTATTCTACAATTCTATGACTTATGCTTTCTAAGTGCAGACTCGTGAAGACTGGGAAATTTTATTAAGCACTACCTAGTGTAAAAGAAAGAAGAAACACAAAATAAGGAGGCAAGCAGGGATGTTGCCCTTCAAAGATGAATTTCTGATAGACTGTCATCAGGTTAGAACTAAAGTCCTAGGCTACACCTAACCATAAGATACAAACATCAAAATATAAAGATAGTGGAGACTTCACTATTTCTATCATATCTGTGTCCCATTCTACATGTCACTCCACTGCTTGTCTTACTTCCCTTGGCATTATCATGTTTATCCCAACAATACCAAGGAACCTGGTCCTCGAAAAGCTTACAGTCTAAGATGTAAAACAAGATCCATCTTCCTGCAAGATGTTTAACCAGGAGACAGTTTAGTGATGACTTGCAAAGTTACAAATAAAAACTTGCACACCTCTTCACCATTATGCGCATTGTTCTTCTGGATACATGAATCACACAAGGGCTACTGTCCCAAAAGGAAATTATGCCTGAAGTAAGTGTCAGATTAGAAGACATACACAGAAATGGTTAATCTACGGCACTGTGGATTTTGGGTAACCAAGCATGAGACAGTAGGAAGGCAAGTTGTAAAGAGCAGGGGAAACAAAAAACAACTACAATCATCAAATTGCTTGTTGACCTATCAAAATAGGACAAAACCACATGGAGAACACAAAAAAAGCCCAAGCATTTTTTACATCATATTTCAGACACTTTACAACACAAAAGCCATTTCTTCCATTTCCCCCTCACATGCACAAGTTTCTGATAGTGCGAGAGGAAACAGAGCAGGCTGTATGACATACACGTGGAAGTCTGAAGATGCTGTCAGCAGGAAATGCTTTTGTAAATATGACTCCTAAACGCAAACTCTGTACAGATAACAAAAAAACTGAGGTAACCTTTGTGAGAGAAAGGAACATGAACTTACTCTTCTGTCAACGGAGCCAGCAGGATACCTGTCTAAAGGCCTAATCCCTGAGCAATTTTTTTTAAAAAAAAAAAAACAATTAAACCACACAATCTGCTCCCAATAAATTTCACCATATTATGAAAGAACGTAACAGATCTAAATTATTCTGAAGCACCAGAGTGCAAACCACAGCCCCAGCTATAATGAACCTCTTATGTTTAATGAAGTTGTCTAGTGCAAAAAGGGCTCAATATTAACGGAAACGGGGGGAAAAGACATACAAAGCTGTATTTCTGCTTTTTCAAAGTCTGCCCACCTATTTGTTACACCTCCCTCACCAAGGTGGGGCCTTAGCCCTAAGACCCGCGGGGATGGGGACCCTGGAGCCGGCTCCTGCCGGGATTTCAGGAGAAGCCCCAGGACAACACGGCCCGGAGCAGCCGGCGCTGCCCTTCCCCCACAAAGGGTGGGGTGCGGCGGACACTGCTCAACCCCACCGCCCTCTACACCGCGGCCCCCCGCCACTGCCAGGGGCCCAGCACTCGCCTCCCCCGCCCCGCCGAGGCCCCGGGGTCCGCACCCACCGATAAGGGCCGGGGCAATGAGCGGATGGTGCGGCGGCAGCCCCCCCCCTCCCGGCTACCTCCACCGCCCGCGTGGGTGTGTGCCGGGCCCGCCGCAGCGGGATGTCACCGCCGCCCGCCCCGGCCCTATCCCCCCCCTCACCTCACTGTGTCCCGCCGCGGCCCCGGCGCCGCCCAGGGCTCCGTTGCCGGCGGCCGGCGCTGTCAGCAGGCCGCCCACCGCGCTCGGTGAGGCGGCGGCCGCCTGGGTCGCAGCCCTCAGAGGGGCCGCTCCCGCCGCCGCCCCGGCCTTGCCCAGGCCGCCGGCACCTCCGCCGCCGCTGGAGCCCGGCCCGCCGGTGCTGCTGAGACCGCCGCCCCGCTTGTTCTTCCGGCGCTTGGCTCCGCGTTTGGCGTCGGCCGGACTCATCGTGCCTGACACCCGGGCAAGGGAGGAGGGAGCGGGGAGGGGAAGGAGGGGAAGGAGCTCGGGGCCACCGAGAGCGCCCGGGAGCAGAGGAAACGGGCAGGGCCGGGGCACGGTCCACCCCGGGCGTCTCGGAGCAGAGAGCACCGACTGTCACAGCAACGGGGACTCCTTCGGCCCCACCGCCGCTGACCAGAGTTACCGTCCAATATGGCGGACACAAGGGGAAAGTGATCCCCCTTTACGTCGGGGGGCTCCCCCTTGCGCTGCCGGGAACCCGCGCCGCCGAGAATGCTGGGACGTGTAGTTCCAGCACCGCTGAACAACCCTTCCATCCTATAACAGAAGGAACTACAACTCCTGTCGTTCACTGCGAGGCCCGCTTAGGCGCGGCCGGTGAGCTCATCCGTCTCCGCGGTGCAAGCTGGGAGTTGTGGTCCCCTCCGGCGCAGTTACCCTCGCCGGCCGGCGTTGCCACCCAGGTCAAGGGACTACACCGCCGTCCGGGAGCCGTCGAGCACCACGTGACGCCCGTAGTCGCACCTTAAAGGGGCCGCAGGTCCCGTAGTGGGGTGAGGCAGCTGGAGCCGTGTTTCGTCAGAGCAGTGGGTGGGCTGCGGCCCCTTTCGTGGGGACAAGCCGCTCTGGCAGAACACAGCCCTTCGATGTGGGGCTGCTTGGGTGTTGCTCCCTGCGGCTGGCTTTGCCCCCCACCAGCGCCTTCAAGCATGCCACCAGCTGGGCGAGGCAGGCTCAAAATGGGGCGTGACACGCTTCAGGCTGGTACCTGAGGTCACTGAAGTGGCCTGAGGCCCTTGGATGCTCCTCATGCCCGGAGAAATGAGCTCCTCCCAAAAGAGGGTCTCCAGTACGTGAACTGCCATAAAACACAGCAGCTGGTATGCTACTCCTCCTACCATTATCTGCTAGTGAGTTATAAACCACTTCTGCAGTCATCGAGTCATAGAACAGTTAGGGTTGGAAAGGACCTTAAGATCATCCAGTTCCAACCCCCCCTGCTATAAGCAGGGACACCTCACACTAAACCATGGCACCCAAGGCTTCGTCCAAGCTGGCCTTGAACACTGCCAGGGATGGCACTCACAACCTCCCTGGGAAACCCATTCCAGTGCCTCACCACCCTCACAGGAAAGAATTTCTTCCTTATATCCAGTCTAAACCTCTCTTGTTTAAGTCTGAACCCGTTACCCCTTGTCCTGTCACTACAGTCTCTAATGAAGAGTCCCTCCCCAGCATCCCTAGAGGCCCCCTTCAGATACTGGAAGGCTGCTACGAGGTCTCCACGCACGCAGCCTTCTCTTCCCCAGGCTGAACAGCCCCAACTTTCCCAGCCTGTCTTCCTATGGGAGATGCTCCAGTCCCCTGATCATCCTTGTGGCCTCCTCTGGACTTGTTCCAACTGCTCCATGTCCTTTTTATGTTGAGGACACCAGAACTGCACACAATGCTCCAGGTGAGGTCTCATGAGAGCAGAGTAGAGGGGCAGGATCACCTCCTTGGACCTGCTGGTCATGCTCCTTTTGATGCAGCCCAGGATACGGTTGCTTTCTGGGCTGCAAGCGCACACTGCAGTCAGCTCATGTTCATGTCCTCATCTACCACCACCCCCAAGTCCTTCTCGGCAGGGCTGCTCTGAATCTCCTCACTGCCATAGTTTCCCCAGGTTGTTTTCCACAATGTNGATACGGTTGCTTTCTGGGCTGCAAGCGCACACTGCAGTCAGCTCATGTTCATGTCCTCATCTACCACCACCCCCAAGTCCTTCTCGGCAGGGCTGCTCTGAATCTCCTCACTGCCATAGTTTCCCCAGGTTGTTTTCCACAATGTACAATCACATATGTGGGCCCAGGAAAAATACAACAAATAGCTTTAAGCTGGAAGAAGACAGATTTAGATTAGATATTAAGGAGAAATTCTTCCCTGTGAGGGTGCTGAGGCGCTGGCACAGGGTGCCCAGAGAAGCTGTGACTCCCCCACCCCTGGCAGTGTTCAAGGCCAGGTTGGACAGGGCTTGGAACAATCTCATCTAGTGGAAGGTGTAGCTTTAAGGTCCCTTCAACCCAAACCATCCTGTGATCCTATGATGATTCTATGATTTGATGTGACTGGGTGGCGATATGTAAAGTGTGAGCACATTAAACCTGGTGATAACTTATAGCAATATAAAATCTGATTGCAGAGTTGAAATTTTCATGGCATTGCATGGTAGCAGCGATGGGTTAGGGTACAGTTCAGGAGCACCAGCATATTTGCCTTTCATTCGCTGATGATCATACAGGCTTAAAAGGTCACGGAAAAGACAGCTCAGGAGTTTTGGGAGAGAGCAGGAAGAAGGCACTAATTTCGGCATGTCCTGATGAGTGGTTAGCAGCTCCACTAGAAGCTACTATCCATGCTGAAGCTGTTCCAAGCTTTGTTTGCCTCAATACATATGGAGGAGCTTTGCATGTACACGCAGGCAGCTGTGAAACCTGGAGAACATGTTTGTTCATTCTGTGGTCTAGCCAATGATGAGGGGTTTGGGGCAGGGCTTTAGTCTTTGTAAATGTTCCCAATGCTCAGCACACATAGAGCTGCATAAACAGCAGGTGACAACAGCAAGAGTGCTGTGCAAAGTGCTGTGCAGCAGCAAGAGGCTGTGCAAAACTCTTGCATTGTATGAAGACTTTTGCCACAAATAAATTCTAGGCCTTGTAGTATAAATTTGAAGTCAACTTCTCATGACTTCTCTTCTTAATATGTGACATTGTTTTCAGAGCTAGCATCTTTCACTAGAAATGGGGACATGTCTTATTTCAGCCTTATATTGGGCCGTCTTAATCTTCCTTTCAGAATTACATTTTCACTTGGCCCCTGTTCACTTAACAACATGCTTCTGAACGAAAGATTACAGCTCTGTCAGTCTCTCTATCCCCTATGTATTACAGATAAAAAACATTGTTATGAGAAACTATTATAGTAAAATCACTCAACTGTACAGGAGCTAAAGTAATGCTGCTCATTCTGACATCACAGCATTAAATTCCCATACTCTCATTATAGAAACATAAATGTTTTCCTTTTACACTTCAGAAAATAAGGGCCATGAAGATGATTTTTTTCAATATTAAAGAAAATTCACAGTGTGGGACCGGCAAGTAAATACTAGTGCTCAGGGAAATTAAGTACCTTTATGGTTTTGAACTGAACTCAGCTACCACACCTTGCTTTTAACTTACAATTAGCTGCTGAGCCAGTAGGTTGTTTTAGAAATGAACTCGCCACTTTGGTGGTGGAGTTGAATGCTTGTATGAACCAGAGCAAAAGGGAGAGGAAGTTAATTTGACTGCTGTGAAGACCTACAACTGAGTTTCTTGCCTTTACTTGAATCAAATTACTTAAAATGTTCCACCTCATCCCTACAAAAATAAACTCAGTCATTTGAACAAGCTAACTTTAATTTACCTCATTGTTAAAGCATGGCATTGAACTTCAAAACCCTTTGGAGGGAAAAATTGTTTATACCCTGAAAAATGTATGGATTTTCTAGGAATGACATTTATAAAACCTCACTGCATAAACAGCACAGTGCTTTGCCATGCTCTTCCTTTGAGCCAGCCCAGCTCCAGCAGCATTGCCGTTTTCTCTGTGAGCCATAAAGTCAATAAAAGGGTGTCAGGAGAGTTGTGCAGGTCACAGTTACCTTCGAGTTGTGCTTTCAGGATACAGAGGTGGCTGGGAAAATGGTTTTACCACCTCATTGGAGTATTTGTGCTGGTCTCCCATTGCACACACAGTGATGTAATGAATCTATACACTGAACTGTTATTGTAACTTCAATTAAAAAATAAGAGATGTGCTAATTGTTACTGTTCTTGAAATAATAGTCTCTGTGCCAGGGAGGTTAAAATTGATAGTTTCTTTTGCTTCATGGGGTTTGTAATTATGCACTTAGTTCCCAATTCTACAAGTGCTACTTAGTGACTTTAGTAATAGACTGAAGTCAAAGAGCAACTTGAAAGCAAGAGAGCCCCAAGAAGAGTTTAAAGCTGTCCTTCTGCTCCCCACCATTCTGTAATCACCACAATTCGCAGAACTATTGCTGTATTTACATTTCTAAAACTTATTTTGCGGTCCTGGTTTTCTCTCCCAGTTTTTTCTTTTTTTTACTTTTTTTCCTGTATTGCTCCAGTTTTACTGATGCTGACATTAAACAACTCAAGCAATTTGCCAATGCAATTATTCTGCAACCAGCATTAACTTGTCTTTGCTGTCCAACAAGCTGGCATTTTGTTAGCATGCTCATTTTTCTGAAAGGCTTCCCTACAAGAAAGTGAACATGCAGGTGTGTGGGCAGAGAGGGACGTGTTTACACTTAAGTAACACTTATGCGTACACATAAGTTACACTTAGGAAATACAGAGCCCAGAGGCTTCCTCTCATGTGAGCGCTGGCAGGGAATGTGTCATTGGAGGTCCATGTTGTTCACCTCCAGAGGCTGTTCTGCCTTTTCCCCAAGCTGGGTTAAATGCAAGGCTAGAAGATCCCTATTTGATCCTCCTCCCATGCTGTGGCAAGGTCCAGTACAGTAGTTCTTGTGGCAGTACAAGGTCCTACTGTACTGGACCTTGCCACAGCATGGCATGGTGACTAAATAGGGATCTTCTAGCCTTGCATTTCTACTACTTTGATTTAAGGTCATCATAACAGTGAGGGACATCCTGCATGATCCACAGACCAAAATCACATCCCACCGCACTTTGGGAAAGCACCTGGAGTTGACCAAGATCTCACAGCAGAGCTCTGTCTGTGGTTACACAGTAATAGAAGCATGATTAAAACTGGCACACAGATCACTAAAGCAGCATCACAGCAAATATCTACACAATGTACCTTTTATTCAGCTTGCCTTCAGTTCTCATACCCAGTTCCAGAAAATCTGAGCTCGTTCTACTTACAAGGGATATTGGCAGCAGGTTCCTGGATGGCCTTCATGGAGTGCTGGTTACAGCATCCTGCTCAACAAAGAAAATCTTCTCAAGATAAGATTGAATGACTTTTTTGTTGCTTGGTGAAACTGAACTGAAGGATGATGCAAACGAGATCATTCCTCTAGCAAGGCTTTCTGTAAAGTAAAGGACTGCAGGTTTTCTTTTAGAAGGCCAAATTCACTTTCACCTAGTCACTTCTGGAGTTTGTTTCACAGCTCAGAGGTCTTGCAGAAAGTCAGACTTGCTCCAGAGCACCTACCATGGAGAACAATATCCCAGGCAAACCTTGACTTGGTACTTGCTGTAGCTGAGATGTGTGGGTCCTGGGCTGTTGTTCTCAGTGCCAGTGCTGAAAGACTCCTGTGTTGTGCTGAACTTAATAAGTGCAGAGGCAGAGAAACAACAAAATTATTTATTTCCTCCCAAATACCTCAGTAAACTGGATGAAGGTCCTTTTCTTACAATGGGAATGCTAGAACTTGGGTCTGCTGAACTGATCTTAATTCAGCAACTGTTTTCCCCAATATTCTTTTGATTTTCAACATTTTTGCCTTTGGGGTAAACTCTTTCATCCTATTCTGAAGAATGTCTTTTGGACCATAAGCTGCATTTTATAAAGCATTGCTTAATTCTGAACACTGAAATATGGTTATGTAATGTAATGTTGCTCTCTGTGAGCTGACATTTTACATAATGAAATATGGTGCCTTATTACATTGGAAAGCCATATTGCTGTCCTATTGTTGCCTATTGAAACAGCCACAAAGAAACTCTTTGCACATCAGCACTAAGACCACAGATAAGACTCTGTATTGGTTCCCATTTTTCCTAACAAAAAACCATGAGATATACTGGTATATCTCATATACTGCTGCAGGTTGCTGGCACACAGCTGGAGGATGTCCTAACAACAGTACCAGCAGCAGTTCAAAATGAAGCAGAGCAGCCTGGAGAGGTCTGCCCTTAGACGCTTTCAAGCCTTCGAAATGAAGTGTATGAGGAATGAAGTTTAGCCTCTCAGCTACAGTTTTGGAAGAAAATCCAATTTCCACCTTTCAGCATAGGTGTTAACCTACACATTCTGAGCTTTGCTGGTGTGCTGGGGGAGTGAAGAGGATATTTCCACAGTGTGATCTTCTCTATTCACAGAGTCCCTGCACAGCAGGAAAATACAGCAGCGGTTTCCTTGCTCAGTTTCCAGTCCTGCCTGCCCAGCCAGCCCAGTGCCTCAAGGAGCCCATTCTCTCTGCTCCCTCTGAAGGCCATGATCACTGCTGATTTTCACCTTCCCTGCCTTTTCATTCTGTCATTATTGCAAATAACCCTTAAAATTAAGCACCGTCAGCCATTTGCTGAGAGGTCTCCCCAGCATTTTGGGTTCTTTCTGCCAGTGGCATCAAATTTATTCTAGTAGCTTTTCTCCTGTTTCCAGCTACCTCTGTATAACAAAACTTGGACTTCTTTTTACCTATTCATTTCACCTTTTAACAGATGCTAGATCTATCCATCAGTTTTAATCCAGAGTACGACAGCTGAAAGATCTGAACCTGCTTCCTGGCAGCCATTAGGATCTACAAGCACACATCCAATTTCCTTGCAAGTTGTGCCAATAGATGCATATTCTACTTTTGCACTTACTGATCTGGAGGTTTTTAACATTATCAAGGTGAACAATGCAGCTTGTGAATCTTTCTTGCTGTTTATCTTTCCGCTTCTTTGGCTTGTAAATTTATTACCACAGGAGAAAAAAGAGTATCTCATCACTTGTCTGTCTGCTGTTTCCTCAAGATATCCAAACTAATGTATTTTTTACTATCACTGAGTTGTGGTGGTAGTAGTAGATCTCATCATAACATGAGGATAGTCAACAGAGCTCACGGATCACACAGGTTTCTATCCTATGTCTGAGAAACCCAGCAGAAAACAGGGACAGAAATCACCAGTTTTTGTTCTCCTTCACTCTGAACAGTCAAGTTCATGAATTTTAATTGCTATTTATAGAGCAATGGAATCCAGAGTAACAGTGAGGAGTTTTATGGGCTTGTGCCACCTTTCTCAGGTGGCAGAAGAGAGGGAGTCCTGGATGGGAAATTCTCCTCACCAGCTTGATACTGGGGATTAGCAAGAGTTACAAACAGCATCTTTTGTCCATCCTGTCTCAACAGGAAGAACTCAGGCTTTAGGATGCTACAGGCATAGCATTTAAGCCTAGAAAAGCCTAATTTACCTTAACACCTTCAGCATCATTCTTAACATTTCACTTATTATTGGGTTGCCCCCAAGTTAGCTGGGCTGGATGGCATTGTTTTCCTAAATATCTCTGGTCTTAACCTAAAAAATACTGAGTAATGGAAAACATGTGGTCACAGAAAAAGTTCAGCTGAGGAAGCAAATTACCCTCCTTTTTAAAATGCCAGTAACTCTTCTGCATCCCAGACTTTGCTGGATAGAGCCTTGCCTGGCAGTGCAAAATGGCAGTGTTAGTGGTACAAAGGCCAGGTGGGCTGGAATGTTGTCCACTGCTGACTTCAGAAAGCCCAGTGTCATTTCTTCCATCTGGAACATGTTACTTCCTCATTGCACATTTTGACAGCTTCCCTGCTTATTGAATGAGAAGCATGTGGGTGTTTCCCTGGGCATGACTGCCCTGGAGAAGGGAAGGGAGAACAGCAAAGTCAGGGTGCTGCCCATCCTTTATTACAGAGTGTTTGGAGAGTGAGCTGGGAAAGCAACACATGCATTAAATCCAAGCAATAAGGAGTTAGTGCTCGGAATAACTGTAGTTCACCTTGGCAAGGAGCAGAACCTCTAGGTCTCACTGTGGGACAGAAGGGGTGGGAGTCATTTTCTGCATGTAGGCAGGCTGAGGGAAGCAAACACGAGGCATGCACTTAGAGGAAGTTCTGAAACCACAGCAGGGCATTGTGTTTTATGGCACTGGTTTTTATGGTGCCTTGCTCAAACAGACTAGCAGGAACACTGATGAAACCAATAATCCTGTGTTTCAGGTTCTTGATCTCTGCCTTGCTTCCCCAGGTCTTCTGCAGTGAGCCAGTCCCTGTTTCAGTCTCCATCCTGAGTGGAATCTGAGAGAGAAGAGGTCCCTTGAAAGCCTCTAGCTCCTTTACAGGAATGGATTCCAACCCCCGTGAGCCTGTTGTCTTTGCACCCTAGGCTGTGCAAATGCAAACCATGATGTGTTAGCTACAGTACACAGTAGAGGACAAGCCACCAAAACAAAGTTTTTCTGCTTTTGATTCTGACATAAGGTTACTCTGAATTACCTGATGCCAAGCAGTAGACACATCCCATGTTTGAATGTCCCATGTGAGCTTTTCGGCTGTAGAAAAATATATCAATTTAAGCACTAAAAAAGAAGTATGCCAGTAAGCTAGAAAAGCTATTTCTATAGGTTGTTTCTAGCAGTATTATGCAGAGGCAACCAAACCAAATGCTGCCACCTTGTCTCAGTGACCTGCTTAAGAAGTGTTTTTTTTTTAATACACTGATCACTTTTAGTCCTGTTTGATTGAGGCAGAGGTCCCCAGATATGGCATCCTACAAGTTTTAGGTGGACATTAACTTTCACATCCGCAGCATAGCCCCACAAAGGGAAAACACTTTCAGTCTCTTATCTGTAATGATAGGCAAGAGCCCACTGGCCAGTCAGCCCATGAGTAACCTCAGGCACAGCATAAAAGATGCTGCCCTTGCCTGGCCATGCAGAGAGGAAATGAGAAAGCTGGGAGGGGAAAGGGAGGAATGTGGGTATGCAGAGTCTAGCCCCATGGGAAGCTTCATTTCCACTTCTCAGAGAGCAGCATATTTCAATGAAGACTAAGATTCAGAGGTGGCATTGCTGAGTTGCCTCCAAGCCTGGGGCACTGGGGGCTAGCGTTTGGTTCAAGATCAAAGAGACCAAAACCAGCTGTGAAATCCCAGTCCAGACCAAATTCCTTACCACAACAAACGTCTGTACTTCCAACTTAAATATTTAGCTTGCTTGAAGAGATTATTGGAACTGACTGGGCTTGCCCCTGGACTGTCAAATCATTCCCGTGTTGTCTTCTGAAGTCCAAACCAGGTCTTTTAATCCTTAGAAAACTTGAGTAGTTAATATATTGATGTAATCCAAGAAGATGCTGAGCACCAGACACCTCATAGCAGGAAGTATTAATATGTTTGGGTTTTAGCTGCAGGTCCTCTAAGAGCTACCTGTTACTCTAACCAATTCACATCATTTGCACAGTGGGTTTTCTTGCTGGATTAACAAGCAGTTCACTGTAAACAACCATTCTGTGATATTTATATGAATACAGGGTGTCATAATTGAGAGTTTCTCTCATCCCTCTTAAAATATACAATGAAGGTGCCCAAAGGGCCAGTCACATTTGGATAACGCTGGCATCATTCCAAGAGTCTGTGATCCTATTCTATGATTCTATGATTGCCAGAGAAAGGGAATTTATTTGACTAGGAATGAGAAAATAGCATTATTTACCAGCTAAGAGCTGATCCTGCAGGGAGGGGAACACTGTCGGCCTGGGTGTCAGAGGAGACAGGCCACTCCACATCTCATCCCCAGATTCAATAAACACTGACATGTTTGCACAGTATGTGCTTGCAAGAGGGATTTCCCTAAGTGCAAGGAGGCATTATGTGCATAAGTAAGGCCAGCAGAGACAGTTCCTGAGCCATTTCAGTATCAGGGTTGTCAAATGCAACAGGAACATCAAAAGCTTCAGCAGAGAGGGGCTTCTTAATGTAAGCTGTTTCTGGGCACAAACCACTGTTTCTGGGCTATGGTTTCTGGGTATCAAGGCTTTTGCTAATCTAGTTTCTCTATTATCTATCTATCCATATATCCATCTATCCATCTACCTATTTATTTTGAAGAAGTAAAAATGACGTGCATGGACATGTTCAAGTATACAAGTAAAAAGTGACTTAACCCCTATGGTCACATTTAGCATACACACTTAAGCATGCCTTTATCTTTAACTCCAGAGAGAAATCACAGCACAGTTGTATGCTGTGATTTGTTTTTAAAACACCCACTTTCAGAGAGTGCATCATACCATCAACCACATGCCATTTCTGGGGGGAAAAGGGTAGAACAAGAAAAGGCTGGACATAGCAAACATTTTACCATATGCAGTCCTACCAGTTACAGAGACTATGAAGACAGAGCTTGTAAACGCAGCTTCAAAGGCACTGTGGATCACTCCATTGATTTCTGCCTGTTTGTTTCCCCCGACAGATACAGAAAGGCCTTGCCTCAGCTGAGGACTTTGGGGTAGGGAAAAAATTTAACCTGGTGCCTTCAGATGCTCTGCAGGAGTGCAGGGTGATGAAGCAGGGGTTGGTGTCACCACATGGGCCACCAGTGACTGGGAAAGGCAGAGGGGATCAGAGCAGATATTGAAGGGATGAATGATTGCTAAAGGAAACAAGGGATAAACTACTGCTGGATGGAGCAGAGATCCTTCACCTTCACCAGGACAGCAATAGAATCCCTCACTAGATGTGCATGCATTTTATGCACTCCCTGGGAAACAAGTTTCCATATAATTTATTGAACTGTGTTTGAAATGGATGTCTGTAGTGGTTTGTGTAGACAGTCCTCCAAGACCATTAATCCCTCTACCTCTGTTGTTTCTATAGTATGTCAATATAATAACCTGTGGATTTTCTGAGTAAGGATTTTACTGTTAATGTTTTCTTCATGCAATATAAGAAAGGAAAAAGATCTAGAAAGAAGCAGCTCCCCACCCACCATTTCATTAATATCTGCTGCTAACTGCCATGCCTATAACCTAAAGGTAATATCAAATATACAAAATGAAAATGTGCCAACTCTAAATCTACAATGTGTGAGTAGAATAGGCATTAGTGGGAAGAAGCAGGACTCACCCATCATAACACCCCAAGAGTCTGCACAGCCTTCTGCTTGAAACACCCGACTGCACCTTCACTGCAGGGCGTTTGATTGAATTGTCCTAGCTATCAATTTAATATTTTTTCTTATATATATATATATATATGTATATATATATATATATATAAACTATGATCCATCATTACAGAGCTTATCTCTACTTGGGAAAAGCGGTAATAGCAGAAAGCAATAGAGTCATGAGCTTCTGGTAGGATAAAGCCAAAGGGTAGGTAATTGGCAAATTGATCATCTGTGTGGTGAATGGTAACTCTTCCATAGCTGTGTGTAGGGGTGGGAATAATTCTAGGAGTAAGAAATAAGGAAGACCTCAGACCCCTCTTATTTAGGCATGAACAAAATGGGAGGAAATGCATTAGATCTTTCTTTTCAGATACAGGCTGCAGTACCTAACTTTAGCATTCTAACCAGGGTCACTACGAGAAACCACCGAAACCATATTTGCAAAAAACAACCCTTTGTATTTGGAACAATAAACCAGAAATAAATGACCATAACCAAATAAAACCTGAACAAGCTGCTGCTCTTTAAATCTTCAGAGCACTGAAGAAAAAATAAATCAGGGCTTTTCTTGTAGGAGATGGTGTTTTCTGACGCAGTTCGAGTCCTTGCAGCTGGGAATCAGCGTTGTG